>MU837225.1:45972-73874 GCA_029603245.1 Rhizopogon salebrosus TDB-379
CTCATCTAAGTTCACTGATAATTACAATGGTTAATGCATTGCCAATGTCTTGTAACTATCCTGTATTAATGCATTAAAACTACACGATCGCCTCTTCTCATGTCCGCTCACTGCACAACTCTTTACCGCCCATCTACCTTTGCACACCATGCTCTTGCAGTGCGTGCACATTTGTGGTTAGTTCTTCTTCCTTGCCGGTCCGTCAATGTTGTTGCTCGCTGTGCGTTTCTCTGCTCTACCCACTTCTGGCGCTCTCCTTGTCGACGACTCATTCGTCGTGGCTTCTGCGTCTTCCTGGCGATCTCTGTAGTTATATTACAGTGCGTAATGCACTAGACGATGGTCGTTTCGAGCTACCGAAGGTTCCCGTCAGAATTTCCTAGGTTGGTGGGAGCGGTGACGGTTTCGGTGGGTTGCTGTGGGAGAGCTATATGGACTGAGGGAGGTGATACGACCTGAGATGCGAGAAGCGTTCGTATTCTTCATGTCGTGTCCATGCTTAGTGCGTGAAATGTCGATGACTATGACTAGAGCGACGCATTAGTTTACGGGTAGGGTGCAGATGAGATTTAACTTGAATTACCTTCATTAATCATTGACAGAGTAGAAGTACTGCGCCCCAAGACCGAGTGAGAGGGAGTAGGTGATGATTCTAGCAAACGAGTGATGTCAGTCAACAAAGGCGCTCAAGCGTTTGAAAATGACGCACCACTGGTGCATCTATTTTCACTGTTCCTGCATAGGAGGAGCTGATTGCCCTTACGGGGCCGTCCAACATTGCCTGGTTTGTTTTGGGGCACGGCCACGTTTTGGGAGGGTCGGACATAAGGAGGAAGTAGCAAAGAACTCGATACATACTGACCTTTGCGTTGGCCTTTCTTTGGTGACAACGTGCTGCCGGCTTCTACAGCCTGTCTCTTCATTTCCGCCGTCAGAAACACATTGGGGTTATCATGTGGGCTAAACACAGCCCTAAACAGCGGCAAGTCCTCCCCCACCTCTTTCATCGAGTCCACCAGTCGACACGCGCCATCAAGTAATCTCCGAGTCTGTCTCTCCTGCTCGTCGTCAGGCAGAGACGGTATCATTTGCAAAAAATGGGTCAGCCGGGCCAGACTTCCCGAGTGTATATGAACGTGACCTCCCCAATCACGCTGGATGGCCTTGCAGTTGCGGGCTCCGCGCCGCTCCATACCCCAAAACGGTGCGAGGACCTGATCATATTCGTCGGGTAATTGGACATTGTGCTTTATGACGTATCACGTCACGTATGCCCACCTGATGGGCAATTGGAATGGGGCGGAAGGTTTGACACTAAGGTTGACTCGGAGCAGAAAACATAGTTTCAAAGAAAAGTTTACTTACAAGTACAATTTGAAGCGTACGATGAAACCATAGATTCAGATCATGGGCGACTTGGTGCTCGATCCTACAACTTTATCTTCCGTTGCCTCGAGAACCCTAATTCGTGGCCCATACGCCTCCTGTTAACAGTAGAGGGGCAGTCACCGTACGATGCGTTACATAGAACGATATCGATATATATCAATGCAATGGCATAAGTTACCTTACTACCGTGTGATCACAGTACTTGTATTTTGCGCCAGTATTCAATGTTCGTAAAGTCACATGATACTATGCAGTGTGTGAGAAAACGAAGACCGTTACATGGTGAGACTGGTCATGTCTCGAAACCTCCGTCATGGTAGGCCCAGGGCTATGATGTTCCACCATCTCCTCGAGTTCATCAAACAACAACCAGACTGATTTCTGGACGAGCTACAGCACCTTCTAGAGACTAACCACTTCATATCTGTCCATTACACATTTCCAACTCGCCAATGATTGTTGTAGTGTGCACCACTATCTACAACACTCTTGGGCGACCTGGAATCTCACTCAAGAAGACCTTCGCATTGACTACATCCGCAAGATGACTCAGTACAGTCCTGACGAGCTTGTCTTCCTGGATGAAGTACACAAGAATGACAAGACGCCGCAACGGTTCAATGGTCGTGCCAAGAATTCTGCGAAGGAGCTGAGCCTTCCAGGTATCAGTGAGCTCGTCACTATTTAGCTCGAACGACCCATTCTTCCCACCCAATGAGCGCTTTTTGAAGTCCTTCTCGAATTCAGATGCGGCGAATATGGAGAAATTGTATGTGAGCTTGAATGTCAGTCGTGCAGAATCTGTCACAGGCGGTGCTAGGAGCGATGCTGAATGAAGAACAGTGAGTAGCAAGCAAAACTTCAGATGCAAAATTCATATATGCACCATTTGAGAGGGCTTCAATGTCGTTTTACGGCCGGAGCCCTGCTTTTGCCTCGAGAGGATCCTGAAGTGGCCCGCTCCTTACTGTCGGGGTTATCATCCTCAATCACATCATGATAGTGTAGAGTCAGTATGATAATCATTTTTCGATGGAGAGATCCTATGGCGGTCCAACAACTCGAAGACAGGCGGTCTCGCTGGGATCCACACTACTCAGTTAAATGTCCACTACCATACTCTCGCAATCAGATTTGTTTCGTTCGGCCTTCCCTCCTTTTTCTTTGCCTCAGCTGTTCGAGGACTTACATCATCCCCGAGTCCCCGACCACACTCGTTCAGTATTAACCAGGTCACACTGACGGGGTTTCGTGCATTTAAAATGACCAGCAGGAATGGCGGACCAAGCTAGTTGGGGCATTCAGAGTCAGAGAAGCGGAGGGGACACATGTCCCTTCTCCTAGGTAGTTATGTCCTAATCACTACCCTACAGGGACAATGAAGTATTTGTTAAGTATGAAGATTGGTCCGACGACTATTTCATTCGTCTACCGTCTGCCTAGTGGGGATTAATCATAACCCCCGGATCAAATAATGTCCTCCTCACCATCTACGACAAAAGTACCAATGGCATACTCGTCCGGTAAATGGTCCTCACGTGGAGGGGAACTTGACACACCAGGGCAGCGCTGTGCGCTCTGTGTGTGTTCGCCTTTCAAGTTCTGACCGCCCTGTTTTTATTTTGCCAGTTCTTCTTCCTCTTCTTTTTCTTCGAGCGCTGCCAACACATCGAGTTTTACCAACACCTTGTCCCACAACGGCTGGAAATGCCAGAGTGTGCAATTCCACACTAAGGTCTCATATGGGGCAGTCAGCCGCTGCCAGAACTGGCTCCTTTGTCTCCTCTCGTCTATACATTGAAGGAGCCATTCTCTGGGATAAAAGCCATCGAGTGGCGCGAAGAGTGCCGCGGACCACAGGATGGGAAATACATCATACCGCAGCACGTGCTTCGCGGTCTTCAGGTCGATCTTGTACTGGCGGATTTGACTGGCAATGTATGTCATAAATGGGGATGAAGGAGTGATTTCGTCCATGAAGAAATTCGACATTTCGATGCATGCTCGAGCCTCAGCCTCGGTGAGCGTGGACCACCGCTTGAGCCTGGGCCGGTGAAAATCAAAAAAGAACATGAGTTCCTCCCGGTAGGTTCTGCAGGTGCATGAAAGTGCTTGGATGTCTGCCGGTTTTAGATAACTGAGAACCCCGTCCAAAACTCCACGTTGCCTCAAAATAGCGCGCGTGAACTGTGGCTCCCTCCAATCATCTGCACTTGGTTGAGAATAGCAATTGATGAGAATTTGACAAAGCGTACTTACCCCCAGCTGGAGGGGGGAGCTCGAGGGTTAGTCCCAACACTCGTAGAAAGTACTCCATGAAGAATTTATCGTGGTGATCAAAAATTTAAAGAAAGAGGGGCTTATGAAGTGGGTTCCCCTATGTGAGCGTCGGATCAGTCACGTGATCGGAATCACCTGCCGTTTTCTGATTCTAATTTCTCTCAGCTCTGGGCATCTTCCTATGGTGTGATATCTGCACATTTCATCAACAAAAGAGCAGAGACACATAGTATATTTCCAGATATTGTCTATCTGTGCAAATATTGTGAACTTGACGAGTTTTCTATTGCGCCAGACCAAAATATACGAAAAACAATGGAAAGCAATGTATTTCTACCATGCAGTACACAAATGATAGGTACTAGAATGGCTACTTGCAGCTCGCCCTGCATCGTCTTCACCTATCTACGCGCTCGGCGCCGTCACGCTGGCGTACGTCCTAACAGTGCAACGTTCCACTGGAGATTTTGCCGATGATGCCGTTCCAAACACCAGAGGGCAGAGGCAACCTATGGACAGATAAACATGCTGTACTATTAGTACGAACCGCGACTCGGATGTTGAGCAGCTTCGAGATCATATTTCTAAACAAATGACCTTGTGCGAGATTACTGTGTGATAATGAGAATCAGCAAGCTCGCCTGTTTCGTGTCCTTCAGCAAGGTAGTCCAATATAACTTGAAGTCTGCTGTTGTGGCCTCCTTCGCGACTCCATTCAACCAGCGATGAGCATAAAAAGTTTTATAGAATGTCACTGAACTGCAGAACATTTGCAGTAAGTAAACACGTACCGTCCATTCTTGTTTGGGCCAGGTCGCATCCTCTTCCCGTTTGTAGCTGGAGCCGTCGGGATGATAGTATTATCGGCTGTAGTGCACGTAGGGGCCTTGAACTAGGAGTGCCGATAGTATTGGTCGAGGCCGCCTTGGACTCTACGGACAGGTGCAGTTGGGAAAGGAATGTTGATAGACGGTGTCGACGAGGGAGTTTCTAGCGCAGTCGTGCCATAGGTTTCCAAAGCCGATGCAACGGGAATAGTGGTGGTTGGTAACATACAAGGAAGACGGGGAATGCATTTGCTGCGGAGTGCGTCACTAGATCTGAAGTAAGAATAATAGCAATGCAAAACGCGGATTCTTCATTACAGGGCGTAGAGTGCAAACGTGAACAAAAACTTGCAGACTTCGAAAGAGTGGGCTACCTTTGCAAAATGCAAGGTTTTGTACGAGTAGAACAAGAATGGAATGAGAGTTTCGTGTTGTGAATTTACGTTCGCGATACGCGTGGATTAGCATAGATATCGGTCCAGACTAGCAAATTATTTAAGGTGACTTGGACGCTAAGATATTGTGGCTTGCCCACAGGGACAATGAAAGTTTTGTTAAGTATGAAATATTGGTCCGACGACTATTTCATTCGTCTACCGTCTGCCTTGTGGGGATTAATCATAGCCCTTGGATCAAATAATGTCCTCCTCATCATCTACGACAAAACTCCCAATAGCATACTCGTCTGGTAAATCGTCCTCACGTGGAGGGGAACTTGACACGCCAGGGCGGCGCTGTGCGCTCTCTCTGGCATACGCCCCCCTCCTCAAAGGTCTGGTAGAAAACGCAGGACCTCCTGGAGGGGCTTGTGTGAGCAACCCATAATGATAAACAACTGACTGATCGTAAGAAGGAGAAACCTGAGTGGCGATGTCCTTGATAAACTGGCGATCAGATTCGCTCTCGACATCATCTTCCGAGTGCGATGATCCCTCGCTTGCTTCGTCCCCGGAGTGTACGGCTTCTCCTTCCACCCATGGGTTGTGTCGAATAGATACAAATGACTTCCTCTTGTAACGCTTAGGGGGCGGGCTTGATCCCCAAGAAATGAGATCTGTATCCCTTCGTTTCAAACGTTGCGGAGGTGGCATTTCCGACATAGGTGAGTCAATCTCCGCGGCTGCAGTACGCTGCTTATAAAGACGACCAGGAGGTCTCACAGCGAAGGAAGATTCGGGGATGTCAAAATCAGACGAGGGTGCAGGCGATTGGAGGGTACCTCGCCGCGGCACTGGTGGCGGCGGCATCTCAACTGCAGCCCTGCGTCCTGGCAAGGCAGGCGAGGAACATCTTCCGTCCACAATTTCAATGCTTTCATCATTGAATAAGTTATCCGCGCGAGGGCTGAGCTTCCGCGTTATTAGCATGGGCGAGGAAGACACAATTTGAATGTCAGGCTCCTCGTCCGACCCTAGTACCCACGCCATGTTTTGTGTATCCCCCGATCTACTACATGGCGATGACAACAACGATGGGGAGCGAGTTAGAGATCCTTCTCGACTTCCCCCCTTCCGTGCGTAGCTCTTGTTGGTCGGAGGGGTGCTGGGATGCCGAGCCATAGATGAAGATCCTACCAGTAGATCTGGACCCGGAGAGGATGATAACGATATCACGTCGTCCATGGCGTAAACGGGTGAAACTTCAGGCGACGAAGACAACAAGCGTGGTGATGGAGGATTTTCCACCGTTGGCTCTTCAGAGGGGGGTGGAAGAGGAGGTGCTCGTCTTACGGTAGAACGACTTCCAGCTGTAATTGGTTTTGCGGAACTGTTGGAACCGCCAGCCAGAGACAGAACTTCAGGTGAAGAGGAAAAGTATCTGGGCAAGGTGAGCCGCTTCTTCTTAGGGGAAGGGGTTTTACGAGCGATGGCCTTGCGAGCAGCGAGTGAGATACCTTCCTCGATATCGATATCATCGTCATCGTCATTGCCTTTTCGTAAGAATTGGCTAGAGGTCAGTGGTTCTGGTTCCTTCTCCTTTCCCTTCTTGCGTGAGGTCGCTGTCTTCCGTTGCTTGGATGGATCCATCGTGAGCGCCTTGCGCAGATTGTCCTTCTTCTTCATACCGACATTAGCAGGCGCAGAAGCTGTACGGTGCATATCCATGAGATTAGACTCCAATTCCAGGTCCGTCGAGTCGTCTTCTGCAGCTGTGGGATCAAAATCTTTGGTCTTCGCCTTCTTCCGCTTCTTCGTGTCTGAGGCCTTTACGAGCAAGTCTTTGACGCTGACAAAGCCTGTGCTCGCTCCTTGAGGGATATTCCTCGCAACATCATCGTTCCGCTTGCGTTTCCTGCCTTTCTTAGGCGAATCTTCGTCGCTAGCGATTGAAGTCTTCTTTCGCGAAGCGCGTTCTATGCGTACGTACTCCTCGATCTCCATCCTCTTCTCGAGCACTTGAGGCTTCGCATGCTCAGGGAGGAGTCGTGGGACGTCACCATAGAGCTCAAGCTGATTACCGCGGACGATGCACTTCTGCAGCTCGCCGTACGTATCCTGAGCTTTGTCCCAATTTAATTCCTCGCGGATCTCCGAGAGGAGGACATGGACATAGCCATCCCGTTTACGGCCCGTTCGTCCGACACGCTGAAGCTACACATCATGACAGAAGATCGGTTATCATCGAAGATGAACATGAATGACACGCACCATGCGAATTGGGGTCTTCTGTGCATCATAACAAACGATCATGTCGACCTCACCAATATCAAGACCCTCCTCGCCGATAGAAGTAGAAACAAGCACGTTAAATTCGCCAGCCTTGAACTTCTTGATGACCTGTAATCACAATTCAATAAACATTCGTGCAGGAAGCTCTATACATACTTCAAGCTGCTCCTTCTGTGCAATTCCCTTCCGGCCTTGTTTATCCGTGCCCTGCCCAATGAACCTCGTTGCCTTCAGGAGAGGACTCTCCTCGTTTAGCATATGTACGATCTCATCCACACAATCCCGGTACGTCACAAATACCATAGCTCTTGTCTCCTCCCCCTCACCCATCCATGCCCCAAAGTGTTGCAGCAGCAACAACTTTAGCATCTCCATCTTCGGGTGCATGCCATACCCACCCGGACGGACTTTTTGCACTTCGAGCTCACTAAGGAGGGTCATAAAATTCTTATCCTTACGCAAGCCACTCGTCGCAGAATTCTTCTTCTTCCCAGAATCGTCCTCTGGTTCAGAAGAGACTTCCAATAGGCATTTGTGACACATGCCAACGCTGGCTTCCATCTATTTCACACGCAAGTTTTTGTTAGAAGGGATAGACTCGGGGTATAAGGCCATGAATGGTACTGACCAGATACCCCATCGCACGCGCCAATGCTCCAAGCCTGGATAATGATGCGAAAGCCCACTTGTGAGGACTATTTCGCTGAGCCGCGATGCGTTGCATAGTAACCTGAGCACGATATGGATGCATCTTGACTGGGTCCACCACTTCAATGACCCCTTTGCTGCTGAGAGGTTTGAGAATTGTCTATCGACAAGATCTCATCAAATAGAAGTAACCAAACAGAAGGACGACTGACTATCATCACTTCCCTCAGGAGTTCTTGAATTTTCAGCAGATCCTCACTCATCTTAATAATGTGCTGCTTAATCTCCTAAATGTCAGGTACCCCTGGCGTCAGCATTGACCTCGGACTTGCATTTGATCCTGACCTTCTTGTGCATATAGTCTCGGAGATCAAGACTGCTTTCATTGCGAATCTCAATGCGACTGATGTGCAATGAATCAACGATGCCTTGGATAGCCTCAGGCGTGCTTCCAGGCGTTGCAGTCAACGCCAGCACGCGATGATGGGGATTCTTAGCCATCAAGAAACGAATGACCTGTGCGTATGCATAATCTCCTGTTCCCTTGTGCGCCTCGTCTGCGAATTTACCTCAGCACACCAGGCCAATGCAATCCACAGATAACACACCGATGACCATAAGGACTATATCCCTCGGATCACAATTCTCCGTGGTCAAATCGTTGATGAGGGTCTGCGGGGTCATGTAGAAGACCCGCTTCTCTTCCCACTACAAAGATCAGCTTGAGCATAGATAGTGGGATTTAATACCAACCATCCTTGCTCTGTACGCTCGAGGGTTGCTTCCTGTAAGCTCGATCGCGTCACCACCAGGGATGCCGCACGTGCGGTGACACGCGTCGACTTGTTGCGCGACGAGAGGCTTTGTCGGGGCCACGAATACGACTTTACCCTTCGGAAACCAGCGATAAACTAGAATACCTTAGAGTCCGTACGTGAAGATAGCGTCGAGGAACTCACAGTTTAGCATCACGACACCCGCAATGAACGTTTTGCCCAGGCCAGTGGGCAATGCAACTAAGGTGTTATCAAATAAGCAATGTTTGACGATGTTGAATTGATAGTCGCGCTTGGGCTGGTTTAGAGGAAATATCCAGTGTTTAGCTTCAAGCATGTCGACTTTGAGTTTCATAGGAGGTGGCTGTAGATGTCAGTGAATAGGGTGGTCATAGTATAGTGAAGATACGCACCGGTCTGAATGAATGAAAGATTCGTGCAGCGTAAGAATTGTGAGATCACGTTCAGGAAACGAACTCACCCGACTATTGACGAGTATCAGTGTCAGTACAATACCGAAACGACCAAAGGCCAAGACTTACCTGACATAAACGGAACAGGGAACTGCTCAAACTCGACGCGCTCCTCCTCATCCCCGCCATCATCATCTCTTCCCTTGCCCTTAGCCGACTTTGACTTTTTCCAGCCTGATTTCGCAAACGCAGTGTGATCCCAATGCCTTGTCTGAGCCGCCTGCTGACCGAAAGGATTGCGGGGACTCGACTTTGTCCGCTGGCTCGGGGCACGTTTGGAAGGCGTTTCCTTACTCGAGGACGCCGTTGGTTGAACAGTATTTCCGAAAAGAGTCGTTTGCACTGTATTCTTTGAAGAAGGCCTGGCATGAGTACCAGGACCGGCCACTGGTGGTGCCTGGCTCTTGTATGCCGCATCAATGAACGTGTCCAACCGTTGAAGTTCTTCCTCGTCAATATCAAGAGAAAGATCGAAGAAAGAATCCTCTTCGTCTAGGGGTTTGAGTGCCTTCTTCACTGACGGGGGCGGCTTAGGAGGGTGTCGAGGGGGAACACGGTGAGCAGCCTCCATCGTGTCCAGTTCATTCAAAATATGTGAGTCAAGCTCATCGTCAAAGCCATAGTCGGACGAGCTCATGACATGTAAGTTAGTAGTAACGGGAAAAACAAAGAAGAAAGGCAGAACGCGAAATGTTGTGACAAGCCCAAATTGAATTACGCGACGGTCACGTGTCACTTGCACTCGTCGTGCCGAGCGGTCCGTGCATCCAACGACTCAAGCGGCCGCGGTACATTTTAGAGCTGTATAAGTATAGGCATAAGAGGCTACTTGTCTATCGACCCAAGCCGAAACCTACGATGAACCTATCATACACATTCCTGCCTAAATGCCCAACCAGCCTACGTAGGTTATATAGGCTCCGAGTAAGTTAGCCTATGCACCGTGCTTTCTCTTGATGCCAAGTCTACGGTACTGTGACGATTTACACCGTTATTAGATGTATCGTCAGCTGATGATCTGCCTGGTCGACCATCGTAGATAACTGTTTCTCTGACAATGAACTCGCACTTGTGACTAGAGATGGCTAGTCCCGTTACATGACTAATTTCTCTCAGGGTTCCAGCAATCACGCTATCGACCTACTGGGGCCTGAATCAGAAACTTTTGTTCTTCTCCAGGCGACCATATCAACTCAGGTTCACCATGACGGCAGATCATCCCACCGTGCTATATACTAGACGGGCATCAATTGTATTCGCGTTTCATGGACACGTTTTGACTTAAAAGGTGTGGGTTGTGCTGACCACCTTTTGTTGAGAAGCATGTCCATGACCATTCATTAGCGCCTCTCTGGACCTACACTGTATCGAAGGGGCTGGTAATTGTTGTATCTTCGTGAACACGTGACCATGTAGTGACCGCGTCCAGCACAAGGAGCGTGGTATAAGAGCTGGACTAGGGTGAAATGTTGAGAGCAACCTACTGCCATTCCGGTCATACTTATTTACCTCCTCGATACACGCGTAAATGTCGCGAAACGCACAGCCACTGCTAAAGCCTTCTCTCCTCTCCCGTATAGGGGCTCGCGTCGACGATCCCGCACATTATGGGAATCCTCTTACATTCCGTTCTGCACCAAACGAGGAGAGGGGGTGCTCTGGTCGCCATCCACAAGCCAAGAATGTACGTCTCTACATCTGTAAATGATTCTCAATTTCATTGGATATGTTGTGTAGCATGTGCTTGACTCTTCCTTCTCGGAAGCTGGACAGCGACTCTATAGTCATACCCCTTCTACACTCAGAACGGCGGCTTTTCCACCCAGCACAGTTATGCAGGGGTGGAACCACCACGCCTATGGCATCTCAGCCACCGTGTCCGTCTCAGGATCGCCTAGGTCTGATATAAAGGCCATGTCCGTTGATGAGGCGGTGAACTCTAGACCATCCCAGAAGACGAGTTCCAAAATGTCGGTTGATTATTCACCGTTGACAGGCACTCGTCGCAAGGCTTCGTCCGGGATGTCGGTTGATCCTTCTTCACCCAATGCTTATCAAAGCAGAGCTTCGTCACGGATGTCAGTTGACGTTCCTTCTACCCGCCTCAGCCGAGGGTCATCAGATCGGATGCTGCTCGACGAGATCCAATACGACTGTCCTAGGCAGAACCTCCCACAGCAGGCACACAGCTATGCCCCATCTACCACTTGGCCCGCTGCCACGTCGACCACGGTATATCACAGTGCTTCGCCATATGCTTCACGAGAGCGTATGCTCGCGTCTGGTGTAGCGCCTTCCACAACGTTGCCAGTGACTGTCCCAGAGACAAGGACAAGGCCTTTATTATATGACACACGCTCCCCTCGTGCTCGTGGAGAAGCAAAGCTGGTATCGAAGCCTTCGTCCGCACCACCATCATCATTTCTACAACATACGCAGGGCAAAAATCACAAAGCCATCCTTCCAGTAACATCAACTCTCAACCCATGCATATCACCATTGTTTGCAAGTGCCCCAGTGCCCCCTTCGAACCGGACACCAGCTGCACCTCCCAAAACAGTCTCCCAAAACCATGAAGCCCCTCCTTCAATGCAGAGGAATACATCTTCTTCCACGAAACAAGAAATTGTTCATTCTCCTACCCGTAGGGGCCATGTCCGTGCTCGGGGATCGTCCTCAGGAGACGAGGTTAGTCATAAGCGCCATTGTGTCCGGCAAGATAGCCAGCCTATGGCTCTTTTCGCCACCGATCCTCGTTCTGCATGCAGTCCGTCTGCGCGACCAACTCAGTCGCTCTCTCCCATCGATGAAGTTCCGTGGCTCCCACCCATGGAGCAGCAGCTGGAAACGGCCCGTCAGTCACAACTGAAGGCCAAGTTTAGGAGATTCAAAGCTATCATCGGCGGGGCTGTCAACGAAATCAAGCAGGCTATCGTGCCCTACAATAAAGACCACCGCAAACATAAATTTGCTCGCATGCGCAGCGATTCCCGGCCTTTCGCAGGTGTTCCTGACTACCTAAGATCTCCAGAGCGTTCCAATCTCCCTAAACTCACCAGCGCTTCCCGATATCACAAACGCGCGCCATTCGACATTAAAAAAGATATTGACAGTATCGCTGAAACGTGGACAAACCTTACCCTGTGCGATTCTCCGACATCATTGCATGGGAATGATGAGGCCATTCACGGAGAAGTACCCCATCTTTCTTTACCTCTCCCAACAATCAACGAGCCTTCCACGAGTCCATGCAACTCACGACCAGCTCGTAGAACCACAAGTGGTGGCTCAGTCGCACAGATCCGAAGTGATGACGAAGTCGAGATATACATTGGTACTGCTGCCGCCTTGCCTGCCCCCACGTTTCGCCGACAAAGGACTGCTGATGCTTTCGATGCCAGGGGCATGGTTGTACCTCGTCCTCCTAGCAATAACGGCCCCCATCGCAGGTCGGGTAGATCGCCGAAAATATAACATCCGATTCTACGACCTCTCATACCACATGTTACGACCATTCACGCTCACCTTAAATACAAAGTTATAGTCCTTCACGAACATTTCCTCGTACGACGATTGTACTTGCCATTACACGATAGATATAGACCACGAACTCAACGTCACTCCCCCAAATTGTCATGGACTGATGCAAGCAAGCTCGAGTAATTATTAGAACTTGAAGACTAGTCCAGCCGCCAGCAGGATTAAAATATACCGGCACCGAGTAAAATACAAATGCAATTCCAAGCATTTTGTCAAAATATGGATGATCAAAACATGCCCATACCATCTTCGTCGCCGTCGCCCCATCCACTGGCAACAACTTCCTCTTCTTGGGGACGAGGAGAAGGACGGCGACCTTGAATCGGTGAAGCACTCCGCGTATCTTCGGGATTTGCATCTTTAGTGGTGACCGGCTGTGGCGGGGGCGCGAAGACATGCTCTGGTCTTGCTTGCGATTGCAGGGCAGTGTGCCATGATACTTTCACGGGCCCTACTGTGGCAACGTTTGATCCTTTTGCGAAACCCTGGAAAAGGAGTGAGCACAGTCTAACTATGATAAACCATGTCTTGACCAACCTGCTCGGCAGCTGCTCTTGTCTTGAAACTGACGAGAACTTCATCATCCCCGATGATCTCCGCTGATTCAAGTTGACCCGTGGTCTATAATTCCTCATAAGCCACTGACTTGGAAAGAGGAAAGAATCTTGATACGTACTTCATACCAATCCCGCAATGCTTGTACAGCATCCTCGCGAACACCCTTCACCAACAACTTCCTTGGGCGGTTATCGAGCTTCATGCTTGCTCTGGGAGGACCACCCCGTGGTGCTCCGCGATAGAAGGTACCACGTGAGCCACGACCACGACCTCTGTATCCGCGATAGGGTGCTCCATACGATGTATCAGTAGTGGTTGGTGGTATGCCCAGACTTGCTGCCTCCTCCCTCAGCTTTGCGAGTTTAGCCTTAAGTTCCTCCGTAGACTCTCCAACAGCATGCATTTCGAGCTCCTTGTCTAACCGCTCTCTTTCTTTCCTCTCGTGATCATTCTGAGCAGTCCCGGCCGGTGCAGGCGAATGGATCTTGGAAGGGGTAGCCGATGATGGCGGTACTGATACCACTTTCATTTCCTCCCCTAGCTTCCGCAATCTTGCTAGAATCTCTTTCTTCTCCTCGCCGGAAGTAGTCTCTAACGAGGCCATTAGTGACTTCTGTTCTGCTATCTGTTGCTCCAGCAGCTTCTGTTTAGTGGCGAGTTCTGACGCAGCGGCAGATTGAACGGGCGGTTTACGGGCGGGAGTCGTTGCATGCGGTGCAGGAGACTGGGGTAGAGCAGAAGGCGTGGGGGAGCCTCGTGCTCCCAGGTTGACCAGAAGTGACGCGGAGGCTGCCAGCATCCTTGATCCTTGCTGTCCATGTCCTTCCATAGGTCGATGCCAAAAGACCTTCACGAACCGGTTCCCAAACACAGCATCCTCCGACTTCCATGCAGCATGTGCCTCACTGTGCTCAGAGAAACTGACGAGTGCCTTGGCACTGCGGACATCAATCGCAACATTCGTGACAGTCCCAAAGCGCTTGAACCAACTGTTGACAGCGTCAAGGTTGAGTTTGTCCTCGGGAATCTTTTCTACCACGAGCGTTTTATCTTGCCGTCGTTCTGGGCGGAATGCCTGCGCATCGCCAGCGAAAACCCCTCGCCCACGAGGTGCACCCCGCATCCCTCCCCCTCGCCCACCACGCGTGTTGTACGTCGAGGGCCCTGGCATACTCGAAACGCCCATATCTACATCCATAGGTTGAATTGGGTGCTGCTGCACAGGTGCGGAACTCTGTTGAATACGATTCGCTGCCGGTGCGGTTGGCGGTACAGACTCTGGAGGTGGCTGGGGTGTCAGGTCCTGTATGACTGGAAGTTCCCCAGACCTGTCTACCGGGAGGACAGCTTGACTGCCGTCATCTTGCGGAACTCTGGGGAGTAAAGGTGCACGTTGGTGCATGCCGCGACCCATACCGATGCCATTTGGGTGCATGTCCATGCGCGCTTCATGAGGGTCATAAGGAGCCCCTTGTGCAATGCCGAATGGCATTCCACCGAACATAGGTAAGAACGGCACATTGCCATTCATAGGGAACATTTGCGAAGGAATGAAAGCATCTTCTCCATGACTATACTTGCATAGTGCACCACGAGCGCAATATCCATTATCTATAAGGATACGTCAGTACTGCCTTGAAATCGTGATGCAAATAGTAAGCGCACTATGATAATCACGACATATCCCCTTCCTCTGGTCTGGAGGCTGATAATTTTGTGGTCGTCGGTTAGTCAAGTTTTGGTTGCTCCCATTCACGCCGCTACCCATTGCACCATTCATCATTCCTTGACCCCCAACCCTGTTTTGACCACCACCCCAAGCGCCGGTGGAACGAGAGTCACGACCGTTTGGATACCGCGAAAATTGACCTTCCGCACTCAACCGGGGACCCTTGGAAGGTGGGCGCCCATCACGATCATCGTGCACCATTGATCGCTTCTGCCCTCGTTCCTGCGGTGTTGGTGAATGATTGGATAAAAGACCATCCAGAGGTATAGGAATTCCAGTATCCGCGGACAGTGAAGAGGGCAACGAGAAGGAATTTGTTGGTTCGCCGGCCGTGTAAGGCAGATATGACTTAGTTCTGAGAACGGTGAATAATGTATCTATAAATGAAGCACCCTCTGGTACCAAAATTCAGAAGGAAACTTATAAATTGCACCAATAGTGCGCACCTTTCTCTAAAAACTCTTCCAGCTGGGAGCTAAGCTCTTTCCTCATCTCGTTTTCTGGGACGTTGTGCTTCAGTAAAGCGAGGATGTACTCAGCAAGTGCCCCAGGTTCTGCATCACATCTATACATAACACACATTGTCAGACGCGATGGATATGAACCATTCAGTTTTTACGCACATTGGCTCGAGAGTTCGGACCAGCCAAGGCTTTAGGTGTTGTGCGGTGGTTGGGTCGTAAAGCATTTTTACCGCAGAAAAAGGATGTAAGAAGAGTCAGAGGACCACAGAGCGAGTGTCTCCGGCTATAAAAGATGCAAAAAATTACAGGTGGGGGAAGGTAGGATGGACGACCAGAGCGATGCAAGCAAATGCTCAAAGATGATGCGCAACTTGTGCTCTCCTGGTGGATTGACCTCGACTATGACTAAGCATCCTTTTCTTGGATATGTCCGAAAGAGGGAATCAAGGAAGTTACTCTCATCGTTTGCGTCAGTGTGTTGTTGGCAATATTGCTGTGGTCATTAGCTTGTACCATTCAAACATGCTCCAAGTAGCTATAAATTTTCAACATCGGTGCAGACGCTATCGCTAAAACCACGTAAGGCCGAACCATCACTGGCTGAAAAGTAGTACGTAGTTCCACCCACAGCATGCCGAGCGTGCTAGGCTGGGCTGACTCGGAACCAGTCGTTTTTCGTCCAACCCATCTGTGAGTCGCAATACCTTGTCGGTGGGTCACAGTGTCACTGTTTGTTCAACTGATGAATCATTACTCTGGTGTGATCTGGCCCCGGCAGGATAATCGTGTACTCGCATATTCTTACACGTACTACAGGCGACATCGTGCTTGCTGGTGCCAGAACTTCGGGTTCGTTCCTCGATAGTCAGTCAGTGAAAAGCTTTGGGCCCATTAGGAGTGGATGTCCTCTGCCACTACCACGTCTCGAGGCATTTGCACGTTCAAGCCCAGGCATCATAGAATACATTCATCCTTACAATATAGGACCGGTCCTATACTGTACTGGTCCCAATTGGCCCCTTCCTACATTATTTCCGCATTAACTTGAATGACGTGTACTGTCACAAAACTCCCGCCATGCTATTAGCGCCACACTGACTCGTCCTCTTTCTACGCACTCAATTCGAAGTCACATCGATCGATGAGGTTCGCAACTAGTCAATACTTTGATACTAACCTTATACATGGTTAAACAAGGATAGATAAGGACGCGCAGCCTCATTGATCGGGATTACGCGTTATAGGTTCCGACGTAGGACGAACCATATGGGTCAAGTAACTTCCTACAGTTTCGTCCCCAAAGTTATAAACCTCTTCTCCACAATCACCAACGTCGTTGATCGGTGGGACGACTCAGCTTCCAGAAAATGTCACTCCGGGGTCGGTATCCCGATCCTGGTAGTCCATGGCAGGTCTTACTTGACCCACTTCAGTCTCTCAACTTCCGCCTGATAAGCCATCGTAACGCGTAGGTGTCAATGGCTGTACTAGCGCGATGCGCACGATAGTAAATCCTAACACCTTCCTCAGTGTGTGGTACAGCACGCTCATGATTCCAGCATATGTTGCTGCAGCCTCTGCCGTTTTGCTCATACTGCATTTGATAATACTCTCCAAGTCAGTCAAGAAGGTTTGGTTGCGTTTACTATCCCCTACTACTCAGGCCGAGGAGGGACCAAGCGCTCTTTTCGAAGAAGCTACTAGGGTTAACGGATTTTTCTCTGAGGTCAAAGCCTTCATCTCCCGACATGGTGGTTCGGCTATATTCGCATACAAGCTTGCAAGATTCATCGGCTGTCTTGTATTCTGGGCATTATCGTTGGCTACTTTCATATTAGAAGTACGCGAAGAGCATTCTGTCGGAGCTGGCAAGGTGTCGGGGAGAAAGCATCGCAAGTCTCGTCAACCTCACGATGGCTATGTTATGTTCTCTCGCGCTGAGTGGCTGCAATTCGCCCTGTGTATGACAGCTGTGAGTTCTTCATTGCTACCTGTTTCGGTGTTCGCTCACTCTCTCCAGGCTTATGCATACATGCTTGGGCTCATTTCAGTCACTGTGAAACCACGATGGAGCAGGTTGGTGTCCAATCACCTGGCTACTCTTCTACTTGCAATGTTTGCGGTGTTTGCATACCGGGATCTGTGGCCTCTTATTACCTTCCATCAACGCCCCAAAGACCTTAAAGAAGAGGCCTTGCTGTGGGCCAAAGTGGTGGTCCTTTTTCTGACAAGCGTAGTATTCCCCCTCGTCAGCCCAAGACAATATATCCCAGTAGATCCTGCGGTACGCCGTAGTTTTCAAAGAATCTCTTGTCACCTACACTCACATTATGCTACAGCATCCTACCGAGACCCCACACCCCGAGCAAACTTCTTCGTGGCTGTCAATGGTCTTGTATACTTGGCTGGATCCCATCGTCTTCAAGGCGTATCGAGTTCCTCACCTCCCGCAAGAAGAACTTCCTCCACTAGCTGACCATGACTATTCCAGGAATCTCAAGAAGAAGAGCTTCCCCGTATGTTTATCACATCGCCGTCGCAGCCGACGTGCTGATAATTATCGCAGCACCTCGATCCCTTCTCTGGCAATCGGCGGCGACATATCTTTTTCGGACTCATGAGGGTTTATCGTGCTGAGTACGTGGTTTTAGCTATCATGATCATTCTCCAAGTACGCAGTACGCCAGCCCATGACTCCCTTGTTTCTGATGGCACCCCTCTAGGTCTTGGCACACCTTGCCAGTCCCGTAGGAGTCAACCAGCTTTTGCTGTAAGCCATTTTACCACAATTCCCGACGTCGCCTGACGTGACCTACAAAGCTACATCGAAAACAAAGGTGAAGATGCCGTCGTTCGTCCATGGGTATGGATATCCTGGTTATTCTTTGGCCCAATGGTCGCTTCCTTGGCTTTGCATTGGTATACTTTCATTGCGGTGGGATTTTTCATTTAATAACCAGAAATTCTACTCATTTACTTTCAGACTCGCACCCTTGTGCGCACGGAGGGTATTCTCACGCAACTGATCTTCGAGCATGCTTTCAAAATTCGAATGAAGGCCGAGCTCCCTGAAGACGCCAAGAAGTCAGGCAACTCTGTGGGAAAGTCTACACCAGATACTGCATCCATAGCTGGATCTACCACTATCGCTTTGGACGGGGGCACTGAGAGCAATAGCGACGAGACGCTGCAGCCCACTGGTTCCGAGACCCTATCAACGTCTTCCGCGAAGAAAGGCAAGCAAAAGGCGCAAGATGCCAAATACCCTTCAGGAAGTTCATCCAAAAGGCATTCGAACGCTGAAAACCTCGTCGGCAAAATCAACAATCTAGTCACGACTGATTTGAACAATATTACCGAAGGACGACATTTCCTTGTGGCTGGCAAGGCATATTCATGCAGGTCGATGTATATTTTCTGACGCGTACTTTCCTACAGTACTGTACATTCCACTCCAGATCATCGTGTCCACCGTGTTCTTGTACAAGATTCTCAGCTGGAGGTTGATATAGTTTCCAAACTACTGTCTGTCTTGACTTAAAGCTGTTTCCCAAGCGCATTTGTCGGCCTGGCTGTTATGGTCATTTTGTTCCCTCTCCCTGGGTACGTTGCTAAGACGATCCAGTCCGTGCAGAAGGAGAAGATGAACAAGGCAGGCTCCGATTTTATTTATCGGTCGATATCATGCTGATCATAACCAGACTGATGCACGTGTACAAACCGTCACCGAAAGTAAGTACATCATCGTAACGGGTGTGGGACTGGCGCTTATGGTCCGCTAGCCATAAATGTTCTCCGTATGATCAAGCTTTTCGGATGGGAAGCAAAAATAGACAAGAGAATCAGCGAGAAACGAGAAGTAGAACTTATATGGACATGGAAGACAAAGATATTAGAAGTCGTAAACAATAACTTGAAGTGCATTTGTCGTATCAGTTCCCGTGGCAAACGATCACTGATATATGCATAGCTACATAATTCCGCTCATGACTATGATGGCTTGTTACTCGACATTCGTATGTTCTATGATATTTCAACCAAATTGATCTCTTACCCTTCCTTCTAGACTGTTATTATGGCACAAAACCTAACTGGTCAGTGCTATAGATTTGTGCCTTGGCCTGTTGACCTACCATGCCTTTCAGCTTCAAAGGTTTTCTCGTCCATGACAAGTGAGCCTCACACTATCATTTATTCACGTAAAGTAACCAATGTCGCCCCTTTGACAGTCTTTGACATCCTGAGAGGACAGCTATATACCATGTTCTATACCATACCAAAGATTACTCAAGGCGAGTAGTTCATCCGCCTCGTGAATCAGTCACAGTGATAAACAACGTTCAGCCAAAGTATCGCTGGACCGTGTTAACAATTTTCTGAATGACACAGAACTATTGGACGCTTACGCACAGCCGGACGAGGATAGAGCCCAGCTCTTCGTCCAGTCTGAGGAAGAATCTGAACTTATCGGCTTCAGAGACGCAGTCTTCGCATGGTCCAATGAATCCGGTGTGCTGACACCGTCGAAGCGTAAGTTCAGGCTTCGCATCGATGACGAGTTGTACTTCCAACCCGGTCGTATTAACCTTGTCGTCGGACCGACGGGTTCTGGGAAGACGTCAGTGCTTATGGCTTTGCTTGGTGAGGTTGCTAGACCCCCCATTTGGATATCACTAATTGGTCACTCAGGCGAGATGCACTTTATGCCCTCTGGCCCAACATCATGGTTTAACCTCCCTCGCAGAGGAGGTGTGGCCTATGCTGCGCAAGAGTCCTGGATCCAGAATGAAACCATTCGGGTACGTGGTCGTCGCAAGAAGTGGTATTCATGTGCTGAAGCCACGCTCAGGACAATATTCTTTTCGGTGCACCTTACGATGAAGTTCGATACAAGAAGGGTGAGTATAGACTTGAGATACTTGTGAAGGTTGTTAATACGCTGGTGCAGTCTTACACCAGTGTGCTTTGGAGCGCGACCTTACTTTGTTCGAAGCCGGTGACAAAACGGAAGTCGGAGAAAAGGGTCTCACACTAAGGTAAGCTTCATCAGCCGGACCTTCTTCTGTCGCAAGTCTGACTTCGCATGAAAAGTGGCGGTCAGAAGGTAATCGCATTTCTCATGAGAGGGCGCTAGGCAGCTAAAACATGTCAGGCACGAGTCACTCTTGCAAGAGCGATATATTCATCGGCAAAGACGCTGTTGCTTGACGATGTCAGCCCATCCGTTTCTACTTTGAACTATCATTGAGCAACCGCGAACAGGTTTTGGCCGCTCTGGATGTCCACACGTCCAAATGGATTGTCAACAAATGTTTCGCTGGAGATCTCATCAAGGACCGAACTATCATCCTCGTGGTAGGTGCATATAGCTGAATTGTAATGACATTCATTCTCAAGCACTACGCAGACGCATAATGTTGCTATGGCGAGTTCTGTCGCGCACTACGTCGTGTCTCTGGGTGCCAACGGACGGATTGCAAGCCAGGGGTCAATATCCGAGGCCATTGCGAAAGACGTCGCATTCGCAACGGAAGTGGCAAAAGACCAGGAAGTCCTTGAGAAGGAAGCTGAAGTTATTGACATTCCAGAGCAAACAAAGGGTGATGCAAAGAAGTCAGATGGGAAGCTGGTGATGTCTGAAGAAATTGCGGAGGGTCATGTGTCCTGGCCAGCTTGTTGGTTTCACCCTCGAAAGTCTTTGATGCCTTGCTGATATCTTATTTTAGTCAAACTTTACCTGGCCAGCTTGGGAGGCAAATATCCTCTGACATTCTGGGTCGTGTTCTTGGCTCTTATGGGGTTGACGGACCTCACCAACACTGTGCAAACGTGGTTCCTTGGGCACTGGGCATCTCAATACGAAGGTCGTGACTCGTATGAGGTCGACGTTAGATTGTAAGAATCTTTCGCATCCGCTTGGTGGATCTGTCACTCACTTCGTCCTAAGCTATCTCTCTCTATATGCCTTGCTAATGCTCTCTGGCTGTCTCATGTTTTCTATTGGGTACTACATGTACTATTTGGGTTTAATGCGGGCGTCGCGAACTATCCACAAGAAACTCATCGAGTCTGTACTCGGGACGACACTGAGGTATGTGCATGGAATTTCAACGATGTTATTTTCTGTTCGACATTTTGTAGGTGGCTGGACATGACACCCACATCTCGAATCATCGCCCGGTGCACACAGGACATAAGAGCCAGTGAGTTGCTAGTTTCTAGTTGCTAATCATTCGCTGATCAGCTTCTCAGTCGATGGTCCATTCGCACAGGGAATTGGCTTGGTTGTCGAAATTTCCTTGACCATAATCGTGAAACTTGGTGCCGTTGTAACCATGACCCCTGTCTTCTTGGCACCTGGTCTCTTTATCGGCATGCTAGGTGGATGGATTGGTCGCATCTACATGAAAGCTCAACTATCAGTCAAGCGAGAGATGAGCAACGCGAAAGCACCGGTCCTCGGTCATTTCGGAGCTGCCATCGCAGGGTCTAGTGAGTAATCCCCAAGCTTCTATGTGTGCCAAGTTTCTCATTCGTTCAAACTCTAGCATCTATTCGTGCGTATGGTGCAGAGGATGCATTCAAAGAAGAATCCCTGAATCGCATCGACCGCTACACGAGATCAGCACGCATGTTCTGGAACTTGAATCGGTTCGTTTGTGTCGATTGCGAGGTGATCGCCCGCTCACGAATTTTTTCAGTTGGATTTGTCTACGTGTTGATTTCATGGGCGCTGCGTTCTCGGCTGGCCTTGCTGCTTATCTTGTGTACGGTAGTGGCATCCGTGAGGCATCGAATATCGGTTTCTCTTTGAACATGGCAGGTAAACTTTATTTACATCATGCACCGTGGGCTTGTCGCTCATTTACATCTACAGTCGGCTTCAGTACCATGATCCTTTGGTGGGTTCGCACCCTCAATGAAGTGGAAGTCGACGGTGAGATAATTCCTTCTCTTACTCCTTATGTGCCTAACCGATTTGTGTAGGCAACAGGTTAGCATAGAGATGACATGTCTGTGACCGTCGCTCACGTGGAATAGCTTGGAGCGGATCGATAGTTATATCAAGATCGAACAAGAGCCCAAGCCTACCGATGGCGGCAGACCACCTGCATACTGGCCCGCGAGTGGTGATCTGCGAGTAGAGAATATGTCGGCTCGCTACTCAACGGTGAACTATAATTCGTGTCTCTGTGGCTGCCTTTCTAATCATCACTTGCAGGATGGGCCAAAGGTTTTGCAAGACCTGTCATTCCAAATTAAGTCGGGTGAACGTGTCGGTATTGGTGTGTCGCGTGTTTGTCTCCGTTTGAAACAAACCGCTAATACAAGTTTAGTCGGGCGCACTGGGAGCGGGAAGGTGATACTTTTCTGCTCTCTTGATGTGTACTTGTATTGACTTTCCTGAAGAGTTCCTTGACGCTCTCGCTCCTTCGGTGCATTACCACAGAAGGCAATGTTTACTATGATGGCATTCCGACAAGCGCGATCAATCTAGATGCTCTCCGGTCCAACGTGACCATCATACCTCAGATTGTGCGTTCATTTTGCAGTCGTCTTTGACAGTTGTTAACCCCATTCTATCCGCCTAGCCCGAGCTCCTCAGTGGAACCCTCCGCCAGAACTTGGATCCCTTCGACCAGCACGATGACGTGGTGCTCTATGATGCTTTGCGCTCTGCTGGACTTTTCTCCGTCCAGGATCAGTCCGAGGAGGCAAGATTGACATTGGACAGTGCCATCGCAAGCGGAGGCGGGAATCTGTCAGTTGGTCAACGCCAAATCTTAGCTCTTGCCAGAGCTATTGTTCGCGGAAGCAAATTGCTTATACTGGACGAGGCAACTTCTGCTATTGGTAAGAATTTCATTTCTTGGATTTATCCCTCTGCAATCCTCCGCAGATTACAAGACGGATACAGCGATCCAATCTTCTCTTCGCAACGAGCTGCATAATGTGACTCAGATAATTGTGGCTCATCGGCTGCAGACCATCATCGATGCCGACAAGATTGTACGTATTCGCAATCGGATCATACTAGCAGTGCACTAGACTGACAATCTGTTTGATAGATGGTACTGGATTCCGGTAAACTTGTGAGTACACGGTCTCATATTGCAACCTCGTGTTAATCTCGCTTGTGGCAGGTTGAGTTTGGCAGCCCATGGGAGCTCTTGCAGGACGAGAAGGGTATGTTTCGCGCTCTCGTGGATGAATCTGGCCACAAAGACGAATTGTACGCGGCGGCTCATGGGAAGCCAACAGCAGAGAGGAAGGATTCGTATGAAGAGAGTCGTTTATAATGTATTACATATCTACCTTCATGGACGGAATCGTCAAATCTTCAGAAACATATATTCCTTGCATAAGCTATCAAAGACTCCAAGGCGTCCACTGCAGTATAATTCAATGAGGAGTTGTTCACTTGCCACGTCATGGTACTCATCGATATTTGTGGTATTCGTATGACTGGTAGTATGAAACCGCTCAAATTCGCGCCTAAGTGGCAGTGAACGTCAGTGAACTTTACCGACTCTCCCATGAAACCCACCCAGACTAACAACGTCCAGCCTTCAAGTTGTTCGCAGACTTAGGTGCAGTTTTGCGACATGAAAAATATCAAATACTACCAGATCACGATATACTACTAAAATGTTAAGTCACCAACATATACTACCCTCACCGCGGGTCACAGCCAGAGTTCACTGGATGTAGACCACTATCCCTGTCAAAACGTAAAAGGGAGTCCATCGGGAATTTTTACATAGATATCCACACAGCTACGAGATCTCTAGTGAGGCCACGTCTTTGACTCGAGCAATAATGTTATGATTTGATGCAATTCTCTTATATTCCCCACCTCGTTGCTGCGCAAGTAATAATGCACTGAAAGGTTGCCCAAGGTGGACAATTAGCCGCAATGCTGGCGAGTAAGGCCCCGAAAGAAAAGGGCCATAGCCTCCGGGCATGGATAAATCTTGCATGTCGCCCTCAGAGTCAAGCAACTCGAGGAGATTTCGATCCCATGGGCGTATGAGCAAGAAGGTTTGCTTAGTGAGCATCGTATGCGAGAACGGAGTCAGTGTGTCTTGTGTGGTGATCAGCAGATCGCTAAGACCATCTGCCTTAACCGCATAAGTGAAATGCTTTCCCTGCTGACCATGTCGGAGAATGACTTCCGTGACAACAAATGCGATACAAGGCAGGTACAGTCGACGTTGTTCAAAACGAGGAGTTAGGTGGTCAAGTATGGTGTACAACTGAGGAGCAAATTCTAGAGTCCCAGCGTCTCGTAGCGAGAATAGCGAAGTGTGGGTCTCATCGTCAGATAGATACGAAAGCACGGATGGAGGAGCCGCATACGAAGTAACGCTGGCAGGCAGGCAGCTGTTGAACTCTGATGATTCTCCGACCCAATCTAGGCAAGTAATGTCACCTGACTGAGCGATGATCTCTTGCAAGAGTCGTCCGAGCGCAATTTGAGTCCCCTCTCCATAAGTAGGAGATAAGTCCACTCTGAAAATGCCAAACAACGAATACACGATATCTTCCGGAAATGTCGTGACACGCCTCGACGACCACTGGAGTTTCTCTCGGGCGCCTTTCATCTCTGGACTGAAGTCGATGAGCTGCTGTGCAATTATGCCAGTCGCAGTTGCCAACTCCTGCATGATCACAACGGACTTCTTATGGTTGGGAGTGTAATCATCGAGATATAGGGTCCAATCCTTCTGGTAAAAGAGGACGACTCTGGAAGCCAAAAATTCCTGCAGAGTCCATGCTCGGACGGTCCAAACACTCTTTGCCAATGCACCGGATTTAGATGATGGTAGAACATCCCATAGATAGACGATCGTGATTGCCGAGTGACGATACCAGACAAACATGGGGTTGCTGTCTTTGTAGCCAGTGAAGTCATGCCCGTTGACGCAGCATAGATCGCCCCAAGCCCAGTGATACCCCCGGTCACGAGCGACCTTGCAGAACGACTGAAACTTTCCAACGCCATTCCCCGGATCCATTTCGTACACATTTTTTGCCTTGGAAATGGTACCAGTTTGACTCCTGTCCTTCCCGCCTATGTGATAGCATGACATACTGAAAGAACTTCCGCACCACATCTTGGATGCGTTCCAATGGGAAATTTCCACGGTTGACTGTCGGGAACAAGACCTCCCTATACTCTGCGGTCTCCATGAAGAAATCTATCTGTGCAGATCGTCCGCATAGTAGCCCGGTCGAGGTGTTCAATAGATCAGGCGGGACATGTGTCAGTTGAGCGTCAATGACTTCTTTGATGACATTTTGTCCGGAGGTATACCGCTGTCGCAGCGCTTTGGGGAGGATCAGGTATTGTGTCGCATGTGTCGTTTGGGGCTCACCTTGCATTTCTGGGTTGCGAGTGTCTTTGAATTTAGACAACATGGATTTGAAGACCTTCATTGCTTCATCGTACCGTTTCGCCCCACCAAGTGCCTCATACTTCAAATAGTATCCGAAGTAAGATGAAGGGTTGAATTCGGTGACCTACGTATCGCCAAATAAGCTCGGATTACGGAACGATAGATGACATCCCACCTGTAGCGCATAAGTCAACGCTTCGTCCCATAGTTTTACCTCCAACTTCGCTTTACAGCAATTTGCAAGGATGACACCATAATCGCTTGAAGCGGGAGCAGTAGTTAAACTCGCAATGATTGGCGTTTTCTCTGATATGTGTTGTAGTACTCTTGTTGCGTCAAGGCGACGCCACGGTTCCCAAGTCCAGCAGTTTTGAATCATGGCCCAGTGGAAGCCTAAGATGTTGCGAGGGCGCGCAGGGGTGGCTCTGTCCAAAAGTTCGAGGTAAATTTGATGCGCATGCTTCTTCTCTTTCCATGGTATATCCCCAGAGATGACCTGGCGGGAGAAAGGTCAGAATAGGACTTCGGAGACACAAAAATCGTACAAAGAACATGACACTACCAAGTGAATAGATATCACTCTTGAAAGTTGGTCGTTCCGGACTACCATCCTCGGTTGCAATGACTTCTTCAGGCGCACGCCATCGAGAATTGAAATGCATTTCCGCAGTTGTCGTGCACCACTGCAACTCTGGTTCCTCTGCGACTGTTGCAAGACCAAAATCCGCGAGGCATGGATTCCCTGAATCATCGATGAGCACATTTCCCAGAAGTTCATGAATGAGCGCAATATTCAGAAAGAGATTACCGTACATACAGGGTGCAGGTCACCATGTATCACATTCTCCGAATGAACTAGGTAGGCATTAGGAAGAAGAGCGACATGCTAACAGACATCGACTAACGATATTCGACGCCCTTAGCAATACCCTCGACCTAGCAGCACGAAAATTGATCAATGCTTGCTGAATATGATTGGTGTGAAATAAGTAACTCACCAATTTAACTCTAGTGGTAAGGGTGATGGTTGTGGTTTGCTCACAGATGTAATCGTACAATTTCCCGGAAGGCATCAATTGAGAAACAAAAGCCAGCAATGGAGATTCTACTACCCGTGCAGTACCAAGTAGCGGCACAATAGTCGGGTCCCTCAGTTTCAGCCACACGTTGAGTTCCCGAAGCATTGTCTGCGTAGCTCAGTAAAATTATCGTTCAAGTCAACAATAGTTACGTTAGAAGGTTAACCTTTTCAACTTTCTAGTACCAACCTTGAATACCTTTACTGCGACCTATGATCCTGGTTATTAGATCCACAACCAATGCGCTAGATTGATCATAGTAATACCAACCTCCATTTTGCCTATGCTGGACTCAACGGTACATCGGTGAACATCGCCGAAGCACCCAGTTGCGATCGGAAACCCGAGTCTGCCAGAAATTTGAGAAGTAAAGTCGCGAGCTGTGTCACTGCGAAATATGATGGCAGAGTCGGACTGAGCTGAAGGAAGAGCACTATGTGAAGGACTCACTCTTCAAGTGTATGTCTCATCATGAGCACTACCTTGCGTAACATCATGGTTGAACAACTGCAAAACAATGTGTATGTTGTGTTCTGCGTGAACATGGGGCACGGGGTGAACAACAGGCTACAGCACGGTCAGCGCCGTGACCGCGTGTTGATTTACGTCCCGGAGTCCTTACTACACCGTAAATTGTCGCTAACGTGACCCGGGTGTTTGCAGAAATCCTCATGGCAATATCATGTCACACATTGGATAAACCCATATTTGGGGTGTCGTGAAAATGTTGAAACAAATGTTTAACGGACCTGTAACAGACCTTGGGCAAAGGTTAGGTGGCGTGGGAGTGGTCGAAAAAGGAAATAAGTTAAAGACATGCGCTACAATTGTTATACTGGGTGCACTAAGAGTGCATCACATTCAAGTATAGAGGCCCGCTAAGCTCACTGCAATCAATCAATAGTTCTGCTTTGATAAGGGCATTGTAGGATTGGTATTTTAGCTTGAGATAGTAAGTACATGAGTGCATAGTAAGGATATGCTGGCAGCAGGTTGCTGAGCAATGAGCAAACTCGAGAAAATTTTGCTAAGTCCACTGAACACCTATTGATATTAATCTTGCTTTCAGC
>MU837226.1:0-14164 GCA_029603245.1 Rhizopogon salebrosus TDB-379
CATGTCGTCAACGCTCAACATGACTACCACTGAACTGACTGACAAAAAATTGACCCTCCTCTTGTCAATTTGGCATTCATTTTACAACAAACTGTCAAGTCTGACCATCACCTGACTAGTTGACAAAGCCTTGACCATGCTCTGTTGATTCGGTGCTTGTCTGACAACCAGTTATCATATGTTATCAAGTCTGGCAATCACTCAACTGGTCGGCATGGGCTTGAACGCTCTGCCTCAATTGGGCACTTGCCTGGCGACAAGTTATCATATATTATCAGGTCTAACCATTACTCAACTGGCTGACAAATACTTTTCAACTCCGTCTAGTTATACCAGCAACTCCCCAATTTCCTGATGTACACCACCACTACCATCACACAATGACTGCGCTCACAAGCAGAGCGGGTGGGCCTGACTCAACATTCAACTCGATGTAAGGGTGCTACATTGTGCGTAGAGTTCGATGTGATGATTGGGACCGTGAGTATAAGGGGGAACTACTCTGCTACTCTGCTGCCGAAAGTACGATACAAGTGGTTTCTTAAATATGTAATGGTATGAAACGTAAAGAAAAGGGTAATCCGCCGCCAAGGGAGTACGATTCCTTGCATCAATACTAACAGCCACGCGCTGTTGATACCGTAGCTGCAGCTCGTTTCAGCCCTCGACTTGGTCCTCGGACACAGGCATTCTACCCATGTTTCCAGATACTCGATAGTCCCGATGGAGCAGTGGCTTCACGCCCGAGAAAACCTGAAAGTAGTATGTGCACTTGCGGGTGATGATATTATCTGCTCGTCGACGCGACGCATGCGGAAAGCTGAAGTCATCCTCTGAAAAATTACTTTCACAAATAGACTTTACCTAACCTGAGCGAGATTAGAAGATCCCGCTGCGTTGCTTGTAGCCGGATTTAGGCATGAGGACATACCCTCGAGTTTTTCAAAGTGGCTTTCTTCAGGGAATGAAGGGTGAGCGATAACCCCTATGGTACTCGCTTGTGGGCGTCGTTCTTTGAGGGGTGGTTGGAGAACTTGCCAGCAGCTGCAAACCCGTTCAAGAATAGGTCAAAACGAATAGTGCTTCGAAGCAGTACCCTGACCAAAAATTACATACCCCAATGTGCTTTCACGGCGTCTAACCAGGGCCGCCGCCTCTACGAGAAGCCATCTGGTTGAAAACACTTCTTAGCGAACTCGACGTGACGAAAACTCACCCACTCACTCTCCAAATCGACAACCAATCCGCGATACTGCTTGCATCCAATGCAATGTTCCACAAATGAACCAGGCACATCGCGCATTTAATTCGAAAAAGTTGGAGGGCGAGATTTCTGTTGAGTACGTTCCAACGAACGTGCAGGCTGCTGATGTCTTGACTAAGCCGCTTGCGCGCGAGAAACACAGTCGGTTCGTTGAAGGGATGGGAGTAAGCATCGCCTCACCCGAGTTGCACTTCAAGTTACTAGATAGTTAAAATGTCATTAGTACGATGACGATGGTCACTTTCCAATAAAGAAGTGTTCTCCAGAGGGCAGCGACGTAGATGCAGCATGCTCCACATACTTCCCGGGAGGAACTGGGTTATAACCTTGAGGTAAGTAGCACAGAAGTACACAGAAAGGCACACTGCTCTACCTTTGTCTCGGGTCCTCCCTGCAGAGGACTCAGGATTTACCCGGAGAAAAGAAGAAGCGAAAAGAGGATCTGAATGGCTCAATCTATTTGTCATTTTCAAGACCGGGGGAGGAGTTGCCGCCGTGTGTCAACAGGATGGTATCTCATGTACCATCCTACCGTCACACGGTGATAATGCTAATCTCCCCTCTCCACCGAATGATGCTTGGAATACAGAACGCCTTTCCAAGGGATAATTAGCGGACCACGAGGGCATCGAAAGATCACAACGCGACACTAACGGCAAGCTTCAAATGTTTGAAGCCTCCTTGCGGAGTGGAATCGTTCCTTGAGAGGCAGCGGAATAATATTGTGATTCGGAGCAACGGCATGCATCAGTACACAGGTCCATGATTGCGGAGCTGTAGCTAATCTTCAAGGCATAGCAGAAAAGTACTCAATCCATAAATACATCCAGTCGATAACTCCGCAATGTTGGCATACTTCTTGTCGGGCGTCGTAACGTTGCGAATACATGGCATAAACTGGTTGACGGAGTATGGGCGAGTCATCCAACTGGTCGCGGCTCTCCACACAGCTGTACGAGCTGAGGAAGGACCGGACCGTGAGGGTTTCAAACTCCGCTCTCGCCCTTCGACTTTCAAATCAACTTTTGTTTATTGCACCTGCGCCGATTTCCCAATAAGTTCCCTCCTCCGTCTCCTTCCCCGCGCTCTGCGCGAGCGCACCTCCCAAAAGGTTGATGCCATGATGACGGTTCCAACCACATCCGATCGTCCTAGAAAACTTGCTGGGTACGACTTCTACCACCAGATACTCGGTAGCCCAAAACTTATCGTCGCACCGATGGTCGATCAGAGTGAGCTAGTGAGTGGATCTGATTACTGCTTCGTTCATCTTTATTGACTTTACCCGTGTCAGGCCTGGAGAATCCTGTCTCGACGATACGGTGCCGAGGTATATATCGATTAGCACCACCATTCTCATTCACTAAATCCAACCTGCCCAGCTTTGCTACACCCCCATGATCAACGCCAAGATGTTCTCTCCCCCTTCTGCACACGCATATCGCGCCCAGTCATTCAACACCTCCTTCCTGGAAGAAGGCTCAACCACTCACGACCGTCCGCTCATCGTCCAGTTCTGCGCCAATGACACTGCACAGCTACTCACGAGCGCGCTCGCCGTACAGGACCACTGTGATGCAGTAGATATTAACCTTGGTTGCCCTCAAGATATCGCAAGGAAGGGTCATTACGGGAGCTTCTTAATGGACGAATGGGAGCTGATTTATCGACTGAGTGCGTGTTGCTTTTTCATGTCTATCTTTTGGGCGCTGAACTTCTAGGGCCAACGGTATATTCACTCGAACAGTCAACACCCTCCACTTAAACCTCTCCGTACCCGTTACTGCCAAATTTCGAATATTTCCCTCTATCGAAAAAACGGTTGCGTATGCCAAGATGCTCGAATCTGCGGGGGCCCAGATCCTCACTTGCCATGGCCGCCTGCGCACGCAACGCGGGCAAAACTCAGGGCTTGCGGACTGGGCGCACATCAAAGCTGTGAAGGAGGCCGTTGGCGTGCCCGTGTTCGCCAATGGCAACGTCTTGTTTTATGAGGACGTGGAGAAGTGCATGCAGGAGACTGGCGTGGATGGAGTGATGAGTGCTGAGGGGCAGCTATATAACCCTGCCTTGTTTGCTCCTGCGTCGTGTGGGGAACCTTCATCGATGCTGAGAGGTGCTCATCCGCCCCATGCGGACCTTGCGCTTGAGTATCTGGATATCGTCAAGAGCATCAAGACACCCACAGCTACGAGCGCAGTCAAAGGCCATCTTTTTAAGATCATGCGGCCTGCTCTCAGCCGGGAAACGGATCTGAGGGAGAAATTAGGTAAGATCAGAGGGTCGAATGTCATTGAGGAGTACATAGAGGTTGCGAAGGAGATGAAGGAGCGTATGGAAAGGGATATTGCAGAGGCTGTGCAGAGCGGGAAGACGATTGATGATTTAGTGACGATCGAGCCCACGACGGGGTTGAGGGTGCCACCGCATTGGCTCGCCCAACCGTACTTCAGACCACTCAAGTCGCCAACGGAGCCTTTGAAACGAGCATTATCACCGATACCGACATCTCAAGGAGACGTCAAACGGGTAAAGCTTTCCGGGACTCTTGCGGGTGAGGCAGACGTACCTCTGTGATCCAAGTTCCATCTATCTCCACACATACTGTGCACCACTTATCATAGATCGAATTCATTAGCGTACACATTTGCGATTGTCAAAGTCTAAGGGTTAACGTAGCAAGAAACAGGGTCCACATTGCCGATAGAGCAACTCATACCCTACAGTCCTCCGCCGCCTAAAATATAATCGACTGCTGAATGCACGTTACCACCCGTCGCAAGCAGTGCCCGAACATTCTGCGATGCATTGGTGAAGCCCATAGACTGTAATTGCTATTGTCCCAAAGATAAAAAAGATCCCGCGAGAAGACCGGACCGACAAAAAGACAAGCAAAAAGCCATTAGATGATCACGCGCCACACGCAGCACACAAGACGAACCTGCAATTGCATCTCGAATCGTTCTTCGGGTGGCCTCGTGTCAGCGGGTGCAGCAGGGGGAGGTGCACCAAATCCACCAAATCCGCCTAGCCCCCCACCTAACCCTCCGCCAGCGCCACCCATGGCGGCTTGCATCCGTGAAAATGCCGCAGGGTCGAACATACCGAACGGACTGGCGGCTCCGCCGGCGCCCGCGCTTGGGACTGTTGATGGTACAGGAGGGAAAAGGGTTGCGAAAGGATTTGGGGCGGGTGGGCTGCCGGTGGAGGAGGCAGATGAGGCGTTGTAGTTGGGTGAGGCAGTCGATGCGGGCGCGGTAGATGGGTCGCCAGGTGCTGGGAAGCCAGTACTTCCCCCTGCACCTGGGGTTCCGAATGCTCCACCAAATGGGCTGGCACCTGCACCTGCACCACCTGCACCCTGGAACATCGATGCCATCTGGAGCATTGAGCGGAGAGATTCTGGATTCGATCTAGCACGCGTGAGATGAGGTGAGTACGGATCGGTAGGCAAGTCAAGGCGACGTACATCATGTCCCTGAACCTCTCGCTCTGGAACATTTGGCGGACCTCGGGACCAATAGCAGCGAGCTGGGGGTTGCTGGCAATGATTTGGTCCAGGACAGCAGGGTTACTCATGACGCTGCTCATCTGCTGGAGGAATTGGGGATTCTGCATCATGGTCTGCATCATGTTAGGATCATTCGGGTTCACACCAAGATCTGCGAATGGGTTGAAACCGGCGAGGGCGCCGTACCCGAGGTGAGAGTTGAGTTGCGTTAGTGGGTCGTGGGGGTTCTGGCCAGCTTGCATGGTGGGAAGAGCGGTGGAAGGGGACGAAGTTGATTGGGGGTTGGATGGATTGGATTGGGCGACACCCTTGACCATGTGGATTGTGTGAGATGATTGGATCTTGTACGCCGAGAGGACATCATCATCCTATGCATGAGAAGGATCAGTGAGTATGAAAGGTGAATGCGATAGGGTGTGTGGAGTACCTTCAATACTCGACCTTGATGCGGAATGGTGAATGAGAGACAACATGTCGAGTGAAAGAGCACGCACCAGAGTATATGAGCCTCTGCCGGTCAGCCTCTACATCAGACTTGTCTGCGATGGCACGTTTGAGGTCAAGCACAGTCTTGTCCGTACTGATTGTGATCTGCAACTTGAGCTCGCTTGGCCCTGATTCTGGTTAATATGACATTTGAATGAGTTGGTGGTCGTCGAACCTTTGACATTTATCTGAATTTCTTGTGGTGCCGAGTCGGTCATGATGGAAGATGATAAGATGCTGTTGTGTGGCGCTGAGCCACTACCAGGAATACTCCAGAACCCTCCCGTTTGTCAGCTCAAACTCTTCCAACACTGCAAAACTATACAGCCTCATGTTGACATCAGATGCATCAGCGCTATGTAGGGACACATCAGCCGAGGGTTCTGTCAAATTCACTTTGGATTCACTGCAAGATCTCACACTCCAGCGAATGGCGAACATCCGACGATCTCCTCTGGAGGCTTTCAAAGGCATGTCTGGAAGTCTGAAACTATCCGGTATGCTCAGCTTGTGACACCTGACACCCTACTATACCGTTTATACATATCGATGATGACTCGACTTTGAGAGTGCGTTGCAAGTTGAAACCTGGGTGGTCTCAAACGGACACCATTCTCCCGATATGTGGGGCTGTTGTCTCAAGGTAAGTTCTCTCTTGTAAGCCCTTCTTCACGAGCATTGCAGGTGCTCATTGCCCTACACCAATTCAATAATACTGCAACATCGAAGTCGTCTTTCATAGCATCCGAGTTTCAAGGCGTTGCTGTTATGCTTCTTTATGCCAATCTATCCCTCGATCCTCTGCTACTTGTCTCTCGTCGATGAACAGCGGGGAATCGGGAGTGAGACTGACAGTGCTCCGTTACGAAGTGAACGTAATATTTAGTGGTTCTAAAAAGATCTTGAGGAAACGCAACGCTGTAAGTCGTCTGTTGCTGCACCCGAGTTTTCAAATGCTCATACTGGTTCAATGCAATAGCGAATCAATCGTCTGTGGTGGCCTGGGGTGTATACAGCCAAACACTGAAGTCATGCTTCGTTACTCACTTCCCGCTGACCAGCGAAATGGATAGATTTATCGGAACGATCGGGCACGCATTGTTGATTTCGGTCCTTTCACCATCATCCTAGGCCTCCCTTGCACCTCTTGTTTCACGACCTCAGCCAGAGGAACATCGGGCGCGCAGCTGTAGTCGTAGGACGACGTCGTTCTGGCGCTGAGCATGGAGTGCGTCATTTACTGATTTGACAGTTCACCCTACAGGTTAGCAGAATTCCTGACTGAGGGATCGTCCACTTCACGCATGCGTCAGTTATTGAATTTGCTACGATGTCAAGAACTTATCGAGCGTGAAATATAGTGCTGTTGATGGATGAATTCCTTCTGTCTGGCTTCACCCCATCTCTCTCTGCTTGGTCGCATGTATTCAACCTTGTCATGGGGTACGGTTTAATTGTCTGTGGTACACGTATTTTTGCGTGTAATATCCTATACATACAGATGCAATTGCCCATCCTGCCCCCTAACAGACATGAATGCATAAGGCTCCTTCCCCGCCCAAATGCTCTTTTCACGCACGTTGCTTATTCCTCGACGAGATATGTCGTACAGTGGGGGCGAGCTCATGGAGCAAGAAAGTGGCATATAACTTCCAGAATTTCGGCGGCGTCAATTGTGAATTTCGGTCAAGTGTGATCCAGATGTGGAGAACGAGTGTAAGTCATACATTCGTACACTCTTTTCTCTTCTTTTTTCCCGGTGCTTATCCTTTCACTTACATTTTGTTTTATTCGTTCGGCTTCTACTCATCCATGATCTGCGTATTGACATGATTTCTCCAGGATGGCAAAGGAAGAACTGCTAATGCCGCATTGCTACACGGTTAACTGGAAAACACACTCAGGACGTCATGTTCAAGTTGCCACTCATCGGGCAAATCAATCTGCCATCGCAGAATCCGATGGCAGAATTCGCGAAACTGCAGTATAAGGTACATCGTTTCCTTATCTTAATTTCAAATTAACAAGAGCATGCTTTTAATTACGTGTTGTTCCCGCTACGTGAAGCCTCTCGAGCAGATCCGTCTGTAAGAGTGGCCGTAGAGGCTTGATTGATCCTTCATATCGACAGCCCCTGGAGACTATTGAAATGTGCAGCGTGGCGCATACACCGAGTAAACGTGCAGGTAACCACGCCATACCGCAATGGTACCATAAACCCGCATAAAACGCTCGAGTTTAGCTATGCGGTGCGTTCCACATTGTTATGATCATGAACTACATCATGAACTTAACACCCTTCCGAATCAGCACATTGAACTGTAGAAAAATTATCATTTTACGATCCCTGTTTGGTCTTGAAGCTTAAGCGCTCGTGTGGGCTTGAACAAACCTTGAAATTGTTAACGTAACGTGAGTCCTCTCTCACTGGCAGAATGCTTTGGTACTTATATTACCGACTCAGTATGGTTAGTGGCATGACACAATTTAAAGTTTGCCACCCCGCACCTGACCTCCGCAGTTCAATCCACTCGTGCGGTTGTGAAGGATTGGTTCGAATATGATGGCCCATCACTTCGGTGATCATAAGAAAGCAGGTGTGATGGGTCGAGTCGTCAGTACTTAGTGGGCCTGTTCCAAATATCAACCCTTCAGGAAACTGACAAGCCACCCATTCCAGTGAAAACGAATCGAGGTGTACGTACTCGCTAGTTTGTTTTGCGAGTTGTGTGCCGAGGGTTGTGTTGGTTTAATCACTGATGAAATCAACAGGCAGAATAGCTTAGATACTGACTGGAGCCTCTGCTTTCAAATTCATCACCTAGGACACCATGGGCACATTGCGTGAAGACCTCGATGATACAACCTCACATCTGGATGAAAAGCAAGTCATCGAGGAGCTGAGTCCTGCAGAACGAGCGCGTATTCTGCGCAAGATCGATTGGCGCCTATTACCTTTAGTTACGCCACTATGCCTGTTTTCGTTCTTGTGAGTCCGTTAAACCTCCGTTTTGTGTGTTTTTACTTGATGTGTCATCCTTCCTTCAGAGACCGGGTCAATATTGGTAGGTTGAGACATGTAGCGCATACATTATGTTGATCACAGCTGGATCTATGATCAGGAAATGCAAAGGTCGCTGGCATGTCAACCGATCTGAATTTGACCGGATTCAAGTTCAACATTGCTGCAGCCGTCTTTTTTGTGTGTCTTTGTGTTAAGTTCATTCCATCAAATTCTGATGTACCTCTCTAGATCCCGTATTGCATTGCTGAGGTCCCTTCGTATGTTCCGATGCAGAGAGGACCGTACCAGCTTTAACACTTTTGTAGGAACATCGCACTCAAGTTATCCAGACCATCGCGCTGGAGTAAGCTCATCTTTACTCATTTTTCCTCACCACTTAACACTGGCCCAGTACCAGCTATCATGGTCGCATGGGGTGTTGTGACGACCCTTATGTGTCTCGTTAATTCGTTCGAATCTCTAGTCATGTGAGTAAAACATATCTCTGCAGTGGAAACAGACAGGATAACCAGCATAACGGTAGAGCTCGGTTGTTTCTTGGCTTGGCAGAAGCAGGGTTATTCCCAGGAGTGAATTACTACCTCAGTCTCTGGTATCCGCGATCTGAACTGTCCAAACGCATTGCCATATTCTTCTCTGCATCGACAATCGCAGGTATGCAATCTTTCGATCAGCACGGGAGTCCATTTGTCTAAACAGTCTTTGGTTACTAGGTGCCTTTGGCGGGCTCCTTGCGTAAGTCGCTCGACTTTCCTAACAAACCCGCTATTGACAGTGCATGCAGGTATGGTATCGAGAATATGGAGGGGTACGCAATTTATGTCTCCCGTCGCTCGTCACTAATTCGCCCATCAGAGTTGGGGGATTGCATGGTTGGCAATGGATTGTATGGTTGCGCATTTTCCGACGGATATTTGACTAATTTTTGTTCACTGTTAGTTCTGCTTAGAGGGCATTGGTAAGTCATTCCAGTTCTGAGACGGTCTCGATGTTTATATCCAATCAGCCACGGTCCTGGTCGCATTTCTATCGTTTTTCTTGATGTACGATGTGAGTTCGTGGATTTGCTGTGTTCTTCACCAGCTGATTTTAGGTTTCTTACATAGTATCCCGCAACAGCCGAGTTTTTGACTGAGCCGGAGAGAGCATACATCGTGAACGTGCTCAAAGAGGACGGGAATAATCTTGCCTCCCACTACCATATTCGATTCGTTGTGCAAGCCATGAAGGATTACAAGACCTACATCCAAGCTCTCATGTATTTAGGGTGCTCGCTACCTCTTCTTATCTCGCATACATGAACTGAGTTCTTCATTAGGTTGATTGTCCCCGGTTATGCTATTGCCTTGTTTTCACCAACTATCATCAATGAGCTCGGTTACTCCGCTGCCAATGCTCAGCTGCTCTCAGTCCCACCGTTCGTCGCTGGTTGTATTGCCACCGTTATAGTTGGCATCCAATCTGACAAGCACAACCTTCGTGGCCCATATATCATCGGTGGCGCTTCTGTGTCTCTTGTGGGATATATCTTGCTTTACTGTGACGCACAGGCAGGTCCATCATATGTTGGAGCCTGTCTGGCTGCTATTGGCGTCTATTCGCCTGTTGCGGTTGCCCTTGCTTGGATAATCTCGAATGCAGGGGGCGACTTGAAGCGCGGAGTTGTGTTAGCGATGGTCATTGCGTTCGGTAACCTTGGAGGGTACGTTATGTCTTCACGAACCACATGTTCCGCTCAAGCATGTCTTAGTATTTGCTCCTCCTTCATCTATATTGATCCGCCGCGATACCACATCGGGCATGGCACAGTCATGGGATTCCTTTCTCTTTTGTACGTCTCCTCGCTGCTCAGCCTTCCGAACTTTAATACACATGTTTTCGTACCAGAATTGTGACGAGCGCGTTCAGTATGTGGAACTACAACCGTCTTAACAAAAAAAAAGAAGCACAGTGTCTGGCGGAAAATATTACCAACGACAGAAAGGATGAATTCCAAGACATGGGTGATGCCAGTCCGCTTTTCAGGTGAGTCCAAATTCATCAATTCATCACAATGTAACTTCCGCTGACAAGTATGCAAGATACACCATATGATATCTACAGCCCAAGCTGTTCTCTACATTTTAATTTCGGGGGTAATGAGCATGGGTACCTACATCTACGATTCTACTTTGTGACCTGCCTATGATATATATATACCTACGTGTACGAGGAGTCTCATCCTGATGCGTGAACAGATTCCTTGGCCACCCGCTTAGTGGCCAAGCTCGTGCCGAGGAGGAAATTGTGTCATGGACCAGAACTCGAGTGGTCTAGCGGGAGTGCCTCCGACATGTGATGTTACAATCTATTTTTGGAGAGGTGTTTTCACTGTATAGTGTCATCAGATCTACTAATAGACGCTCACTGTTAGTAACAGGGCGCAGCAGAGAGGACGATGAATTCTGTGATATAAAGGCAGAACACTAGTATTGTTTGACCAAGTTTGAACTTCCATCTCAGCGTCAATCCTAAGTATAAAAGAACTCCTAGTCCGTGTATTTGTCCGCATCCAGTTTTCCTCGTCAATATACATGTCGTCCACACTCGCAGGCCCCTTAACAGACCACTGTTTCACTACAGTGGCGCACAGTGGCGCACCCAGGGGTGAAAGCATTACCATCGCCGGCGTACCCACATACCTATCTGCACCGCAGTCTCCTCCTGTGTCTGGTAGCAAGACGGTCATCCTCTACTTTTCAGACGTCTTTGGACCTTTCTACATCAATGCTCAACTGATTCAGGACTACTACGCTTCTCAAGGTACGCCCGCGTGAGTAGTCGTTTGTGGCCAAGTTGATAAGGCGGGCAGGTTTCACCGTCGTCGGGATAGATTACTTTTTTGGTGATCCTATCCATCTGCATCTTGAAGAGCCTGGATGGGATCGCTTGGCGTGGAGAACCAAGTCTGTCGAGCAGGCGCAGACTAGCCTCCCGAAATGGGTGGATGGTGTTAAGGACATGTTTGGTATGAACTATTCAGCGAATGTGGCATACCGAAATGATATGCAGTGACCTCAAGACGCGGATACCAAGTACTGTGCTGTTGGTGAGTAAGACGGAACCCCCTAGACTGCCGCTTTCATGCTTCATCAAGGTTATTGTTTTGGGGCACCATGGGCTTTTCAGGTTGCGGCTACTGATATGTTGTCGTGCGGTATGTGACATGGCTTTCTACCATTGTGGAGTGTGTAACTGAATGATTCTCACTAGCTGCTGTGGCACATCCTACGAACCTAACCGAAGAACATTTGAACGAGAGCAAAGGCACGTCCCGACTCATGGTTTACTTGTGGTGTCAGGACTGAACGAGTTATGCATCAGTGCCTTTGTTATTCTCTTGTGCAGGTAGAGACATGGATTCCGATCTTCTAAAGCATGATTTACTCACAGGAGCCACCAGAAACGGACTCCGCATTCCCAGCACCGCTCCGACGACGCGCTGAAGACATCCTTGTGGAGAAGAAGGCGACTTACTATTTCCAGATATTCAGCGGTGTCTCGCATGGTTTCGGGACAAGGGCAGATCCAGAAGTGGAGACTCAAAGTCAGTGTTTGCCGTCTTGTCTATCCTTGATTGGATTTTTCACCCGACCTCACTCCAATAGGGTGGGCGAAAGAAGAATGTCAACGTGCGATGGTGGGATGGTTCAAGCGGTTCGCGAGTACTTAGTTTTGGTTAGCGGTTCACATGCCATTACTGAGTAAGATGCCGATTTGTATAACTAAACCATGCTCGCCCTCCAGTAGTATGTGCTCTAATAATTGACACACGGGGTTGAACATCTTGTTTTCTTTGACTTCACAACGTACTTCTCGGCAAGGGGAAAGAAAATAGACTGCTGACATCATATGCAATAAACTACAACCAGCTGACCCCCCGGCGGAAGTGCGTGACGGATTGGTGGTGTTAACATGGAGATGGAGGGGCCAGTAAAGTGGATCGGAAGCGATTTCAAGCCTGCGAAAGCTCTCATTAGGGGGATGCCGCTATCCTTACTGCTTGTACTTCTAGTTCCACGTAGGAACCTCCTTCTTAAGCCTGTATCAATAGGAGTAAATGGTCCGTGCAATACGGCGCTCATAACCCATCAACGGAGAAGTTTACAGACTGGGACATTCCTTATCATAGACGTCACGAGTCATGTGTATCTAGGCCTCGAGCCCCCGATGGTAAGGAGAACGACCAGACTACGGACCTTTCAGTCCGCCTTCGGGATTTCATGATCGTATCCTAGCTACATGGAGTCAAGGTATACGGTCACCCGGCGTCCCGAGTTTTCCACGAGAACGTTTATCTACCTTGGAGTGGGAGTCGGGTGACCGTCCCAAACAGCATGACAGGGTATAAGTATTAAAGGGTGCGACTAGGTTATCATCTCTGCACCAGGTTTCGACAATGTCCCCCACACTAGCCTCAGCTCCAGCTGCCTGTTGCTTTTCGGGTGTGAAACACACAGGCACACCCGTCGGTCGCATCGAAGACCTGGGTGGCATGCAAACATACATATCTGAACCTCCGAGTCCTGCTGCGACACAAAAGGTGATACTCTTTCTAGCGGACGCTTGGGGACCGCTTTTCGTAAACAACCAGCTGCTTCAAGACTATTTCGCGTCCTGTGGTGCGTCATTATTTGTCTGGTGTGTCGAGGGGAAGCGAGACGGTGAAGCTACTAGGCTATCTTGTCCTTGGGCCCGATTACTTCTTTGGCGATGCCGTCCCGAATCAGGAACATGTGCGTGATCGCGACGCTTGGATTATGGCATCACGGAAGTCAGCGATTGACGCGCTCCCTGCATGGCTAGATGCTGTGAAAGTAAAATATGGTACGTGGCTTGGTCCTACATCGCGATGCACGTCGATATACTCGTAGTATAGGAACTAACACCAAGTACTGCGCTGTCGGTACGTCAGTATGTATTCAAACAACGCCAAAAGATACTAGACCCCTTGATCAGGGTACTGCTTTGGAGCCCCGTTCGTTATGGACTTGTGTGCCGCAGGGTCTGTAGTTGCTGGTAAGCCCCTAATTGCCTCTCGAAGAACGATTCCCACATACAGGGACCACAGGAGCCCTCGCTCACCCCGCATTCCTCCAAGAAAGTCACTTTGAGAAACTTGAAGGTGCGTTCTCGCGCATACATGCCATTGCGGTTGCTAAACATTACCACAGGACCGCTCCTACTTTCTTGCTCAGGTAAAGTTCTTCATAAAGATGCGCGTAGTCGATATTAATGACGATTTGTCAGAGGAAGACCACACCTTCCCACATGCCGCACGCAGAAGGGCAGAGGATATTATGGTCAGCCGCAAGTGCACGTACTATTTCCAGGTGTTTTCGGGCGTCAAGCACGGCTTTGCCGTGCGAGGCGACCCAGATATCGAGATTGAACGCAAGTGACCCAATCTATCCCCCCGAATACCGAGGACGTACTGAATGTTTCATGCAGGCTGGGCAAAGGAAGAGAGCGCCAGGGGGATCAAGGGGTGGTTTGATCGGTTCACTGCCTAGTAATTCAACGAGAAGAACGATCTGTACATGAAGTTGTTGAAATTTCGTCATGGTACCCTCATTCTGAACAAGTAGAGCCACACCATTACATAGAATGGACGTGGCTATGTCTCCTGTAGGGCAATAACCTGTTGCGACACTGAAATTCAGGGTAATGATAGAAGGATCATCACATAACTTATGGTCATTGATCACTGTAGTCAGTCTCGTAGGCATGTAATTCATCGAGTAGGTAGCGAACGAGTGTGTCACGCTGGATGCAATGAGAACAAAAAAACTCAAACACGATGTCAGCGCTAAGAGACTGGAACACGTACATGCTCGCC
>MU837227.1:0-69357 GCA_029603245.1 Rhizopogon salebrosus TDB-379
GACTGGAGGATTCCAGCGGTTTAGTTTAACTTCATCTGAGCGCACACGCTCAGGAGGGATTAGCATTTCTTCGTGCACTTGTCGCATGGCGTTAACCAAGCGTTCTCTGAAAGGGAGGGGGAGGTGCGATTCATAGACTGGACGACCTTGTTCGCCCAGTTTCTGCTGGTAGGCCTCGACCCGCACAATGGGCAGCCCTGGGTGCCGCTCTTGAAGATATGCAGTCCATGCCTCAGCTCGTTCTGGACCTGCAATATCGACTTTGGTCAGAACGAGAATCAGTTTCGCCTTCCGAGTGGCTAAATAGGACTCGAGGGAAGGTGGGAAGTGGAGCGGTGGACATCTGGAGTCCAAAAGACAAAGAAGGATTTGAGATATTTCCGTTACTCGCCAGCTGCGCACTAACTTGTTAGCCCGAAAGCAGATGATGAGAATTAGTATTTACAGTTGTCTCCACACTTCGAGATTGCGTTCAAAGTAGGTAGGAGGGCGAGGAATTTTGCCTTGAGATGTAGTATTATCGCCATGTTGGTTAGTCGACCCAGGATCGGCACCCGATGCCACTGGCTGAGTCTCCTGACGGTGCCAACGTTCCACGAGTTTCCTCGAGCTGACCGACGTCGAGATCGCTGCCTGGTTGGCATAGTGCATGTATATCAAGAAGGCATATGTCAGAAGAGATAGGCCTGGGCAAGGGCAATGTGGCAGCCAAGTGCTTCGTGATCTCCAGGAAGTCATGATCGAGCTTCACGAATTGTGACTGCAACTTCCTTGCGACTCTCGACGCGTCATCTGCTGCCTGCCTCGCATCAAGAGTATGACCAAGTTTTGGAGGTCTTCTGAAAATCTTCTTGCGCGGTTGTTTGTCGAGTGGGGCGGCTTCGCCGCGCTTAACTGCACGTTTATGCTGCAGTTCAGCCTTGCGCTGCTTTCCCGACCTGCGCATTTCGCAGTTAGAGTCCCTCGAAATAGGTCGCCCGCTCTGGGAAAGGGTGATGTGACTATGTAAGTACGTGCATTGACAAGGTTGCTGGAGCCTGGGCCTGAAGATCTATAGGGAAAGGGCATCACTTAATTCACTCCGAGCCTAATCACAGGACCCCGGTCCATTCCCCGGGTATTCCCAATGTTGTTCTGAGAGTACTAGTCTTGCGACGCAATATGTCAGAACTCAGAACTCATTACTCGGTGGTTGACTATACTCCCCATGAGAAGGAACATATAATTTGCTCTATAATATATTTCATATCATCTCCCGCGGATGCATGGACTCGCTTCGCCTGAAATTACTACAGTTGTGCAAATCGCCGAAATCCCTGGAGAATGCGCTGAGATGGATCAGTGGTAACTACACAAAGGGAAAGTTTTGTCAGCTTTTCTCGCATATTGTCAACCAGCTGACGTAAACTGCCTTATTTGGGGCTGCTTCGTCAGGTCCGGGCAACATGAATCTCAAATCCTATCCCTGAAGCGAAGCTGTATAAAAGCAACGTTGCGCAATGTCGGCAGAGAATAACGTTGTCCGCACTATACCATCTTTCATTACCACTACCACACACCACCATAATGACAGGGAGCGCAGAACAGAACGTCGTCGTCGTAGGCGGTGGATTCGGCGGTTTCCAAGTTGCTAAAGAGCTTAGCAAGAAATTGGACCCCAAAAGATACAACCTCATTCTCATCAACTCGCGCTCTTACGCCATCTCCCTACCCGCTATCGTTCGCCTTGTCGTCGACCCACAATCGAAGCTCGAAGAGACCTCGTTCGTCAAGCTTGACAGACTGTACCCTAGCGGTAACGGCGAGACGAAGGTTGGTATTGTGTCTAGCATCGAAGCAAAGCCTGGCGTTCCTGGCGGTACAGTGGTCCTCGCCTCAGGCGAGCGCATCACGTATGCCGCGCTCGTCCTGGCCACTGGTTCAAAATGGACTGGCCCCTGTGCCATCCCTGAGAACGAAGTCGATGTCTTGCCATTTGTCAGCGCGTGGCGCAAGAAGTTTTCGGACGCGAAACACGTTGTGATCGTCGGTGGTGGCGCCGTCGGTATCGGTGAGTGGGCATGATATATCCTCGTATATCCCCTAAAGCCATACTCCGCAGAGTTGGCTGGTGAAGTGAAGGACCTTTACCCTGTAAGTTGTTTCTTTGTTATGTCAGACAACTGTAGTTTCTGACGATTCGCATACCAGACGAAGAAGGTCACCATCGTTCATGGTGGTAACCAGCTGATCAACAACACCTATGGCAACTCACTCCGAAAGGGCATGGAGAAGCGCCTTCGTGCTCGTGGTGTCCAGTTTTTGTTCAATGAATACATCGATGACATTCCGGAAGAGGGTGTTGTTGGTGTTACTACCCGCAGTGGAAAGCGCATTGAAGACGCCGACTTAGTGGTACGCTCAATGTATGTGCGCGTCAACCAAGCTCACCACCTGTGTATATAGGTATCTGCTCGTGGCGGCCGTCCGAACAGCGACTATGTGTCTTCCCTAGGTGAGGACGCACTCAATGGAAGTGGCTATGTCAAGATTCAGCCAACCTTGCAATTACTCAACCACCCGTCCATTTTTGCTGTGGGCGATGTTATGGAGTGGGCTGAGCAGAAGCAGGCCGCTAAACTCCGTTGGCATGTCCCTGTTGCCGTCGCAAACGTCCTGGGTTTCTTGGATGGGGTCACCTTAACGAAGAAATATGCGGGTGCTCCTGAAATGATCGTGATTACGAATGGAAAGGTGAGTAAGAAGCGGAGGATTATGGGTGCTTACGCTGACGTGGTGGTTTACAGAACGGCGGGATGGGTTACTTCGCATTCTTCGGGGGATTTAGCCTGGGTGACTGGTTTGCCTGGCTGACCAAGTCGAGAGATTTCATGGTCTCGCACTTTAGGAAGGATCTTGGTTATTGAAGACGGTGTTGTTTCGAGCACTTTTTGTAATGGGTCTTGTTGTATTTGCCTTCCCACTTAGCATCATTTATGAACTTTCTCTTACTACGATACTTGTTACTTAGTTAGATTTTATAGATACAGTAATGCAATATTATCGGCGTATATGAGTATCCCCGACTGGATGGAGATACGTATAGCATAGCGATGAGGCGCATATGCCACCCCGATACCGTAATCAAGTCGGTCATGATGAATCCGCCGAAGGGCATCAGTATTGCTGTGTAGGCAATAAGGTTGTCTGTAGACGGAGTGTAGCTCTTCGCGAGCTCGTATGATATACCTGGAGGCAATGGGCTACCTGGCGCTATTCAATAGGCTGCGAATGCGGGCTGTCTCATGATCTCATACTACTTTGTATAGCCGGTGATCTGGCCAATAGAGATTGATCTTGCCCTGTCATCATGGTGATTTTGATTTCCAAAATCAATCTGTGTGAGGGTCCGCGGAGGTAAACCGCGAAAGACAGCTGGCGCCCAATGAATAGGGACCCGAAATGTGAAACAGGGCAATGCAGATGCGATGGTCAAGTTCTTTGGGGACCGTTGTGAGGATGATGACGAGTTCATATCTGATACGATACGAGTATAAAGATGAATTGATGACGCCCGACCATATAAAGCACTTGTTATACAAAGCAGTTCGCCTCGACATCGTTCCCTGCGACCACTAACGTCAGTGCAGTTGCTGTCCCACGCAGAGTTGCCCAGTCCCTCGCAATAATATTATTTCCCTTCTTAAATACACGTTCCGTCTTCCATTCAGTACACGTTCAGCGCCAGGGTTTATATATCAAGACCAAAACATGAGCAATATCCTCATGGCTGCGCCCTTCATGTCTCCACCACGTCCAAGCACTGCTACTATGTCCTCGATGAACACAGACTCTACCACCAGCAGGCGTGTGCCCCGCAATAAGGACTTCCTCAACAAGCATGGCCATCGTCACCACTCCTTCGATCCAGAGAAAGCCCCATATCCTCTGAGTTATGATAGACAGGTCCTCGAGCTGTGAGTCAGCCCTACTAACATCCCTCGCTGGTGCTGATCCCTCCTGTGGTTATAGAGAGAGTATGGACCACAGTTTCGTCATGCACGTCAAGAAATCCGTCTCAGTCGTCGCATTCCCAGATGGCACTCCGAAGCGCTCTCTTGATCTCGGTTGTGGAGTGAGTCATCATATTACATCACAACTTCTCTAGTTACGTGACGAAGCACTTCACTTTCAAGGGAGGGACCTGGGTACTGGAAGCCGCAAAGGAATGGCCGGATTGTGAATTCGTACGCCCTTCCATTTTTCAACCCGAATCTGGAGTTTACGTGCGCCACAAAGGTCGGCTTCGACCTTGTGGATGTACAAGTACCGCTAGCAATGCTGGAGCCAGAGATTGGGAGACGCGTTATGTGGGTACACGGGAACTTGTGAGTAAACTGTCGAAATTTACACGCCAATGGGACTAACGGAGAGCCTTGAGTCTGACAACCAGGCTACCATTCGATGACGATGAGTTTGATCATGTTCACATGCATGGCTTAGGCCGAGGAATTCCTGAGAATAAGGTACGCCATCATTTCTTTCAACCGTCTTATGTGCACATGTTGAATGCGCTGGCGGCAGTGGGGTGTTCTCTTCGAAGTGAGATCATTTCCCTAGTTCCCTGCTGATCTTCTGATCGTTTTTCAAGGAAGTGAACCGTGTTTTACGACCGGGTGGGGTTGTCGAAGTACTTGAACATGGTACATACTTTATATTGCGTTCACATTCCCTACTGATCTCTTACAGATATCGTATTCCCCACGCTGCCTACCTGGTTCACAGCACCTTTGCGAGCGCGCAATAAGCGCTCAGATTCTGTACACTATCCCAACGACTCGCATCACCGCGTTAATGCACTACCCTCGTCATCGCCAGACATCGCACCGCTACCCCACGACCATGCACTGCTCGAAAGCTTATATTATGCTGTATTTGAAAACCGATTTATCAACTTACGACCAACAGGTGAGTCGCATACATTGGCAACGTTCAACCGTATCTGATGTACCTTAGCTATTCTACCAATACATTTCACCTCGAATTTCCGTCGAGTAATATCTGCACCAATTGTCCATTTCCGCATGCCGACACTGCCCCCTTTACAAGCTTTACCACAGCCCTTGCCGCCGAATGCGCTTCTCCTGGAAGCTTCGTTTTCCTCGGACAGATCTGACACCACCTCACCACCCGAAGCACCTCATACACCTCGTCCCATCGCCGTTTCATTCTCATCCACTCACTCATCTGCTACGAGCAAGTCAGCATCATCGGAAGAATCGTCGTTATTCAGCAGTATTATGGATGGCTCAACCCTCACGCAACCTACAACAAGCCCAGCGGATTTCTCACCGCATTCACCAACCCTTTCGTGTGATACTACTGACACTTTGAGCTCTGAAACAGCTCATGTGGTGAAAAAGCCGCTCTATATTGTAGATAGTTCGGCAGCCGAGAGTACATCCATAGGCGTTGGATCACACTCCCTGATTCCTCTCGATGAGATTGACAAACTTAATGAACGTTCACTCGCTATGCAACTATACTGGTCATATCAGAGTGTTCTGGCATGCCAGGAGGCTATGTACGAGGAGCTACTCGATCGCACCAGGAATCGCACAGGGGAATTGGCAACGTTTGGATGGGACACCGATCAGGACTTGTCCGAGCTCGAGAGCCGGACTAAGTTTGAGATACTAGTAGATCGCTACAAGCGGTGAGTATCACTATTTCTACTGCGTGCTTATATGTGCTGAGCCACGAGTTGCGTAGCGATATGCAGGCGCGAATATCCTTGTGGTGCTCACTTTCGGAGCTTGGGTGGTCTGTACCTCCCCGGGAGGCAATGTCGAAAGCAGAGCTCGTGGAAGAGGAGAGGCTTTACGGAGCTATGCTGGAAGCCCGACGGTTTGCCTCTGAGGACGACTTTTACACACCTTGTCGGTCCGTACGGATATTCGTGGGTTACAAGGATATGTAGTTATTTCACTCTGCTTGGTGCTGGCACTGATTTTGTTTGATACCCATCGTTTTTATTGCTTTGGCATATGTATTAGTATGTACATTTTGGGCATTGGCTCCTTATTTGCTGCACACGAGCTTAAAATTCACTTCAATGTAGCGATACGTTTACGAGTTTGCAGTGGCATCGTGTTTTGCTATGATGACAATGTCAGGTTGAGTTTCTTCTCGTAAGGAACGACAGTGTCCACAAGAAGACCAGGGTAAAGATTAATATTGACACCTCTCAGAATATTCTACAATTGAGGGCACTAACGCGTAGGGATTTCTCATGCGCCAACGACTCGGACCATACTCGCCAGCTCTGATGGCGAAAATTTTATTCTGCGTACTTGACCGCTTCGCGGGACTACAACAGGCTCGCTGAGGATGGGAACCGAGGAGACGGGGAGCGAGGAAAGCTGCGAATTCAGGACTAACCCAAGACTAACCCTGAGAAGTTCAAAACCGGCATTCACACTTCTGAATCAACGGTGGGGTGAGATTCAACTTGGAGTCTTTCCCAGGTATACAAGTAAGTCCGACCACAAAAGTACAAGATCTACTTGCTTTTGAGCACCAAAGTGGCGAACTTCAGATTCATTGCTTCAGTCCTGGCCGATGTCGCCGTAGCTCGATGAGCTGCACCAAGTGCGAAGAAACACCGGCGAACGGCGAATTGCAAGTAAATGACAGTGCAAGTGTCAATCATCTTGAGGATGGTGATTGATCCTTGGTTTTGACGGATAAACCGGTGTTACAGTTAAAAAGAGTAGGAGCTGTGAACGATGTGCAGGATAAGTAGGGAATGAGTAGTGCGGGTACTAACTTCAGCGCATCACGCTTCCGCAGGAATCTGCACCCACTGGTGTCCAGTGCCATTGAATCCGCTGCACCCAGTCGTAAAGAAAGTCGGAACAAAGCTTTGCTTCATCATGGCTTGCCGTCGGGCTTTCCGGAATCCGCTAACACAAAACGTCGTGCATGCATCATCAGTAAAGCCTCCGAGGTCGCAGTCTTGCACCCGTGTTCATTTAACTTAAGCATATGAAGGGGAGGGGTAGACGCCGAGGTGGATGCTGGCCCAGGGAGGGGCGCGCGGTGGGCTTATGCACTGCCAACCACTGTCACAGACAGTTTACGGCAACTGTTTTAGCGGGTTGATGGGTTTGAACTTTGTTGGATCATAGTAAGGCATCGGGGGCTAGGTCAATTTTTGGATGACCGTAGTAGACTAGTAAGTGCTGTCACTGGAACCGCCTTGGGACTGAATGGCGCCTCCTCTCGCTTCCGGTTCAAGTTGACTTACAAAATTTTCGGGCCACACCAAAGTCGGCTGCAGTGCCACCGAATGCCTTATGAAGCATTCCGATACAAATAGATAAGTCCGACACACGAGTCTCAGCTCAGCACTCCTGGCTCATACCCAGGACTTCCAGCTCGTTCCGCTACCACTATGGCCGACCCAAGCAGGCCGACCACCTTGACGAATCCTCCAAACTATACCTTCAACTCCGATCGCCTACGTCGAACTTTACATTCCTCCACTAAACAACCGATTGTCCTCGTAGCATGCGGCTCCTTCAATCCTATTACGTATCACCATCTTCGCATGTTCGAGATGGCGAACGACTTCGTTCGTCAGAACACCGATTTTGAGATTGTTGGTGGATATCTCAGTCCGGTCAGTGACGAGTACAAGAAACCAGGTCTTGTTAGCGCCCATCATCGGTAAGCGAGGCCTCCATCGTCTCTTATATCCCAATCCCTCCACAATACCGATGTCGTTTAAAAATAGGGTTGAGATGTGCACGCTCGCCACGAAGCAGGAGTCCACATGGTTAATGGTCGATTCGTGGGAGGCATTCCAGAATTATCAACGCACGGCTGTGGTCCTTGATCACTTTAATTACGAGATCAACACTGTTCTCGGCGGTGTGCACACTCGAGATGGTGAACATCGTAATGTTCGCATCATGCTTCTTGCTGGTTCAGACTTGATCTGCACAATGTCTGAGCCGGGGGTTTGGTCTCATAATGATGTATGTATCTACTCGGCTTTCGGTATTTTTCTCCGCATGTACCGCAGGCTCACGCGCTGATTCTTAGCTCGATCATATACTTGGACGTTATGGCACGTTTGTTATTGAACGCTCAGGATCTGGCATGGATCAAGCAACTGACAGCTTGGCACGCTGGCGAAACAACATCTATCCTATCCCCCAGCTAATCCAGAACGATGTTTCCTCAACGAAGGTCCGGCTGTTCTTTCGCCGGGGCCTGTCAGTTCAGTACCTCCTCCCAGCGGCCGTAATTGCATACACTGAACAGAACAATCTATACCCGGACGACGGGCTGAGCCCGGAGAAAGACAAAGGAAAGGACAAGGAGAGTGGAGAGACTGGCACAGGCTCAGGGAGCCTGAATTTACGAGCTTCTCACATGAGCTGAAAGGACAATTAATATTCTGCATCCCCGCTATTTCTAGGTAGCAATTCCCCCAAGGCAGTAGTCGTTTCACACTGCATTAAAACTTGGTTGCCCTAGTTAGATGTAAATATTTAAATGTAAGTCAATACTATCGAGGTTACGGCCTTGGGTCGATGGCGATTGATAAGGTGTTGGCAGTCGATGACGATACGTGCACACCGACTATTATGAATAGCCTAGTATTTACACACTGACTTAATGGACATCCTTGAATTATTGCGGGGACGAGTAATATTTCTCCTGACCTGTCTGCGCGGGCATCGGAAGCGACACTCCGACGATTTTCTTTTTCGGTCAATAAGCCGGCAAGTGCCGCCGAAGTTGGCATCGACATTTTTTGCATAAGGTTGTGAGCTTCGCGATCACTCGAAATCTCAGGCGAACGCTCATGGCCGCGGTCAAGGTCATAAATCACACTCCTTTCCTTCCGCGTCTACCAAAGGATGTTCCACTCCCGCCAAGTCCCGCAGAATCGACCAGCCCTCCGCCGCCAGTGAAGAAGAAAACTAAGAAGAGCAAGGCTAGAGAGAAAGAGAAGGAGAAAATTGCGGGAGGAGTGCAGGACAAGAGGCAGGGGTTGCAAGAGAGGGAGAAAGAGAACGAAAAATACGATGTGCCACAGCAGGAGCCGCTGAAACCTCTGACATGGACATCCCTGACTGATTCTAACTCCAATTCACATCCACCAATATTCACGAAAGACGGAAGGTGCGTAAACTTCATAGATGCGCCATCTGTTTGATCTGATGTATCCATTCGCCAGTCACTTCTTTTCCATCGTGGGGGAAAGAATCAAGATACATTCTACTTCATCAGGCAAGGTCGTTTCTACATTACCAGGACCACAGGAGGATGGTCACAAGGATATCATCACATCTGCCATCCTCAGCGCGCACAATGTATTTCAGCTCATTACCGCATCTCTGGACGGTACTCTCAAAATTTGGGATTTCCTCGAAGGCATATTGTTGCTCACGATAAATCTCGAGCAGCCTATCCATCACGTGTGTGCTCATGAAAAGATAAAAGATTACGTTTTTGTTGCCACTGCAAAAGCAAAGAAGAAGGGAAGTGGTGATGCTAATGGTGAGTGCTATTGTTTCGAATGTACGATCCAATGATTCAACTTTTACTCGAGGTACGGAGCACGCAAACCCAACACGGTCTGCGAAGGCATCTTCAGACGAGAGCTGCATCATCCTGCGCGTGTCACTGAAGCCTCAAAATCCTGCCTCTGGTGCGAAATGGCACAAGTCATCTCAGGTGACACCTGTCGGCAAGACCAGGCACACGGCGGGACTGGCGGTGTCTGCAAGTGGTGAATGGCTGATTGCGGTTGCTGGCCACAAGGCTTACGTTGCGCAAGTGTCTGCATTGAAGTCTGGATTTACAAAATACGTTTCTCCTGAAGCACTGACTTGTTTGGCGGTCCATCCGTTAGAGGATTACTTTGCGACAGGCGACGCAAAGGGTGTCGTGCGGCTATGGTATTGCTTGAACCAGGGTAAACCGGACGTTGTTAACGTTGAAAAACGATCGCAAACTTCCATGCTTCATTGGCATGCTCATGCGGTTTCATCTCTCGCGTTCACCCCGAACGGCGCATATTTACTGTCTGGTGGTGAAGAAGCTGTTCTGGTCATATGGCAGCTGCACTCCGGAAAGAGGGAATTCGTGCCCCGAGTCGGCTCGCCGATAAAAAATGTTGTAGTTTCACGTGGTTCTGCTACTGAGGAAGAGTATCTCCTTGGACTTGCGGATGCAAGTTTTGCATTTATCAGTTCTGCCACTCTCAAGCTATCGCGAGTGTTCTCTCGCATAAAATTAGGTGCGCGCTCTTTACATTCATACGAGCCAGCTTAATTACCTTCTTAACGCAGACTCGGCCACCTCAAGTGCCTGGGCATCCTCATCTTCCACGACACCACTTGCAGTTCACTCTTTATCATCGACACTCGTTCTGCCTTCTTCCCATCCGTCTTCACTACAAACATACTCTCCTTCATCATCCGTACTTGTTGCAGAGCTGGAGGTATCGCCTTCGAACCGAGTGTCAAGACAAGAAGAAAAGATGCTAGAGCCGTCGCGAGTAGAGCGCGCGGTTATCTCATCATCTGGAGAGTGGATGGCGACGATTGACCGGAGAGAAGGAGACGACACATTCCGTGGCGAGATATACCTCAAGATATGGTGGTGGGACAAGAAGACCACTTTTTGGATATTGAACACCAGAATAGACCGACCGCATGGCCTGAAAAAGGTCACATCCATGTCTTTTAATCCTTCAGATGACATCCAGCTGGTGACTACTGGGGAGGATAGAAACGTGAAAACATGGAGAATACGGAGTACGAAGGATAAGAAAGGCGATGTAGAAGGTATGTGTATGCCTTCCGCGCGCGAGCCTGCAGTTTTATGACCGCCTTTTAGTTTCCTGGACATCAAGATCATCATTTGGTTTCCGTTCTGAAATGCCCAGAGACTCGGCTTGGTCACCAGATGGCTCTCTTCTGGCTGTTGCGCTTGACTCCTCTGTGGCATTGTATGATTCAGTATCCAACGTGCTGCACTTCACCATCGTATGCTCAGAATGCCAAAAAATATCGTCCATACACTTCGTCGGTCAGCATGGTCAGTATATTGCTGTCCTCGGTGGTGCCAACCTTGTTGTCTGTGATATTATCAAGCGCTGTGGTGCGTCCTTCTGCTTGATTGGTGATATATTCGATTGAACATAGTACAGTACGTTGGCATCGCCGGAATCACCAGCTCTATGTTACTCTTGTACCCCATCCTTATCAAGATACCTTTGCGACGATTCACCAGTTACCATCACACACAAATAATGGGCTCTCGGTCTACTCTGTCTCCTCGTCAGTTCCCCTACTTTCACAAACGGTGCCGTTCGGGATACGGAATTTGGTTTGGTACCCTAGTTCAAGTACCTCGGCTCTCAGCCGGACGTTCTCCTTGGTAGGGATTACACATACTTTTGGTGTCGTGCTTCTAGGACACGACATTAGCATAGCATATGAGGCAAACTCGTCAACCAAGACGCTCCAGAAAGGGCACGCGGTACCCAAGCGGTCTCTCTTCGAGGAGATGTTTGGCGTGCCGGCTCTTACTGACGTTCCTCACAATACTGTTCCGGCGGCAATCGACACCACTCTCCCCTGGAAAAGTAGTGAGACGGCAAGAGTCTTTGATGCCCCAGCTTACCTCATGCCGCCGATGGAGAGTATTTTCGAGTCATTGATCAATGGCTTCCTCAAGCTACGCACCAAGGAAGACGTAGACGAGGAACATCAGAACGTCGTCCAGGATGCCGATGTTGACATACCCGCTGAAGCTGTGGACACCGAAGAGCTCACTTTCATAGAGATGGCCAAAGTTTCGAACGATGTGATCCTCGACGCGTTTGTTCCATTCTTTAAGGATATCGCAGGTGAATAGTTCTGGTACAGTCGTCTTTGATGTGCGGTTACTCAGTTGTTTTACCCAAAGGTTCACCTGATTACGTGTCCTATGCTGACAGCCGTCAAGCCACTTTGACCCTCCCAACTACTCCCGCTTCCCAACCCGCGAAACCCCCTCCCCGAACTATCGCCTCCCAAAAGGCAACGGCCGCTGCTCCGTCAAAAAAACAAGCTTCCACACCGTCCATCCCCGCAAAAGCTGGCAAAAAAAGAAGTAGACATTCTCTAGGTTGAATGCACAGCATCTATTATTGGGCACAGGTGTAATTCGCGTAACCGGATCTGGATTTATCATCGAGATAGTTGTTTCAGCCCATCGCATTTCCCCCTAAACCATTGTTGCACTTTATCACACCTTCGCATTGCCAGTACGCTCGCGCTTTGCATGTTGCCTAATGTAGCCAATTTTCCATGTTATTGCGCCATCTGGAACGGTTCGTTGAAACAAATGATGGTACGTTATGCGACATTTCAAACTCTTGTATGACGAAACATCATTGGCTTCTCCGCCATATCACCATGGCAAGTACTACACGTACTTCCCAGCGCTGCACCTTCTCGAGGAGTGCTTGAAGCTCAACAGAAGAAAAGCTCCCCGTATAACGTCTGGTGAAGGGGCTGGTTCGGCAGCACAAGACTTGCTGACTTCTCCCGTGGCAAAGGAGAGTAACGACAGGGCTGAAGTGATGGTTTGACTTGATGGCCCAACCCAGAGCCCGTTCGAGCCGTCGGTGTCGCTGCTATGGTGGCTTGCTCTCCGACTGTGTTTTGCCTCTCTGTCGCAAGCCCATTCGAGAGTCATGTGTCTCTTGCTAGACGGAGTATCGTCTCCATCACGAGCAGGCTCGTGAGCTTCGCATTCTCTGTAGGACGTCCGACTTGGAGTTGCTGGCGAGGAGGAGAGGTGTCGCCAGAGTTCCTGGGCACTGATCCTACTTGCTCCCGGTGATTGTGCTTGGTTTTTCCCGGGAGAAACGTTGGATGATGGCGGTGACCTGGGGGTGATGAATGAACCCATAGAGCTTAGCAGCGGCTTGACCTCCATTGACTTCTTCAACGGTGGATCGTCAACGACTGTTCCTTGTATTTCTGGTGAGGGTGTTGTGCGTACGTTCGCCTCGGAACAGGCCTGTGGCAGAAAAATGGGTTGTAGAGTGTTGTCTTTCGATGGCGAGGAGATGCTCTGGACTACTGAGGGACACTGCAGAAGAACCTGCTGATCCAGGGTTGTGGAAACATCTAGGTGTCGTGATCGGGAAGGTGGAGATGGCACACTTCCTCCTTTCCGTCTCACCGTTTGACGCTTGTTTTGGAACCAGATCGTAAGAGTCCTATAGTCCCTATTTTGACAGTGAGTGGACGGGGAGATAATCAGCTGAAAGCCTCCTCCTACACGCCAAGTTCATCTACAAGTTCCCTCTTCTTCTGCTTCGAAGGATGTGTGTCATTTTGAAAGAGCGATTCCAGACGAACTAGCTGCGCGAATGACATGCGATTTTTCTTCCTCGAAGGCTGACTGACATTGAGCGGTAGAGTGGGCGTTATGTTTTCTTTCACGTCTTGATCAAGAGTCGTGGTTGCGGCCCATTGCATAGGGCTAGAATGGACAGTAGAGGGCATATGTAATTATAGAAGTAAGGTAAGCTGTAAAGGAATGGAAGTGAGATCTCAGATAGGCTGTGAATTGCGAGAGAATGAAAGGAATGAATAAGTGCAACATATCCAAAGCGGCTGACATGTCTACAGCCGGAACGTGTCATGGTCACGTGTCAACAAAAACAATAACCCAAGTATATAACATGCATGTCGTATTTCTCCAAGACTTGGATACTACTCTGGCTCAGTGTTGACGAAGTAGAATTTGCGGAACAAAATAGTGAGATTGTAGGAGATGAATGAGCAACTCTCGGCACTCGCAACCTAGTAGATCTAGGCGCGTCTATCGCCAAGCCTACTAAATTTGCACTTGAACGTTCAAATGTCGCATCACCACAAATTCGATGAGAAGCGGATAGTGAAATTCTGCCATTATTCAGTTTTTTTTCCGTAGGAGATATTCATCCCCTCGTTACCTACCTAAATTCCAGGCAGACCTCCGACTCATCTCCCAATCCAATGATTTGTCCCTCATGTATAACCATGTTCACGCGAGCAGGAGACGTTGCACTCTAAGTTGTGATAACAAAAATTTCAGGGGAATTTTGGGGTCAAAATATTCAACATAGAGTATGGTGTGGTGAAACAAACATCGTGTAGGTATCAAATAAAAACGAATAACTGACTGGAATACAACAACAGGTTCCTTGTGATTCCACAGAAAGAGAAAAAGATACTGTATTGGCAATCGGTGAAATGATTATAGGTTAACGGTGTGCCATAAAACCAAGAAGCGTTATGGCTGCTTCAACATCCTTTGATTGGCGACGTTTACTCGAGTCAGAAGATAAGCCCTTGCTGTCCTCCTCCCCACCAAAGCGCGAATAATTACTCTTGGGGGAGAGGTCGAGGTTGACGCTAGTATCGGGAGTGAGGGCTTCGTATGACCCATCGTCTGAACCATCACCGTGACTCAGAGAGGGGAGAGAAGGGAGGTCATCTTCACTATCAGCCCGCCTGTCCCGCCTGTGCTTAAGGCAGGCCCACTCTAGCGAACGCCAGGTCTTTGATCGCAAGGGAAGGATAGCGAGCCTAGCTTCTTCAGCACCTGGCGAGGATGGCGGAGCAGCGGGGGATGATGGGATATGTTTCCATAACTCCGAAGGGCTTGGAGACGATTGAACTCGGACGTTAGGAGTCCGCGGAGTGAGAGATACCCGATTGGCGATTGGGGGTGAGGACGGTAACGATGGTCTCTCAGCTAACTGCGCAATTTTATCAAGTGAAACAGGGAAGGAGAATAATGTTCTCTTCGGGTGGTGCTTTGCCAGACGACGTGATTGAAGTGCATCGGTTTTTGGAGGATTATTTTCGTTCCAAACGAGGGATTTTCTCTTCTCTGTCTGGCGTCTGTTCTGGAACCAATTGGTCACAGACTTGAGCTCCCTAATGCACAGGTCAGCTTGGGGTCACCACTGGTATTGTTCAACATACATGCCAAGCTCCAAAGCTAAAGTGAGGCGCTGCTCCCGCGTTGGGTGTGCAGCCACTTCGAAAAGCTGGTGGAGAGCCTTGAGTTGCTGTGGGGTGTTACGTCGTCTGGTATAGGGTACATATGTAACAAGGGGATTTGACGACGAAATTGACGTGTCTGCAACAGATGACTGAGTTGAAGTAGAGATTGCAGAAGAGGACGGAGAAGGCTGTAGAGGGTGCATGATATACAGATAATAGCAACCTGTTACTTAGCACATACGTTTGCTGTGTGCTGGTGGTGTTATGATGGTCACCTCATAAGGCTGGAGTTGTTCAATTCAACATCAAGTCCAACGCAATGACGCGTGATGCGCATCCACGTGACCTAAGAACTCAAGTCACGTGCTGCCGGTAGTTGGAATCTGGATGTATTGCAGCTTCACAAGTGTTGCAAGGTTGCATGTGCACTGTGCAGGGGATATTCACGTTCTAAATAGTGGGTGTGGTAGTGTGGTGGTAAAATAAGTGATGTGTCCTAAATACCCAATCTACAGAATATATTTCTCATTAATCCAACGGGGCAACCCCTCCGTAATCGTCTTGAATCGTCAACTCTCTCTCCTCGGGAGTAGTAGACCCAAGAGTGTCCTAAATACCCAATCTACAGAATATATTTCTCATTAATCCAACGGGGCAACCCCTCCGTAATCGTCTTGAATCGTCAACTCTCTCTCCTCGGGAGTAGTAGACCCAAGAGGCGCGATGTACAGACCCACCACTTTTTGGATCATCTCTGCTTCTGCCGCAGTTACCTTGCCGACATAAGGAGAATTCACATAAGTCCTCTTCAGCGGGGCGCCCAGCTCCTTCCTCCTGGCCACCCACCCCGCTATATCATGTGCGGACATCTGCTGGAATTCGAGCGTCTGAAGCCTCGGACACAGAACTAGCTGGTTCTCCATGGGTGACTGAGTGGCTGAATCTCTCCCTAGACCATACTCGCGTGGATTTTCGTTAAAAATTTCGATGATGTGCCACTTCATGGAGGCGATCCGGAGATAGCACAGGGAAGGCACCGCGTAAAGGAACCTCACCATCGCCCTCTTTCCTACTTCCGTGGGACTGATGTTGACCGAGTAAAGCGTCAGGAGTCGTAATTGCCTAAACCGACCGGTTATCCCAAGGATCATCGGTGCATAATCTTCGCCTGACAGATTCATCAACGTCAGGTCCCGTAGGTTGGGTGCCTTGAATTGGCAGAGAACATAACACGAGTATGCCATGCTGAAGCCGCCTATAATGAGAACCTTCAGACAAGGGAGGTCAACTGGTTCGTGATCGAGCTTTCTACCCGCCCGCTGCGGGCCAGCGCCATCCAAAGACAGTTTATGGAGGCGAGGGCAAGCAAGGAGAACCTCGCGAAAGCGGTTTAAAGTTGGGGCAACTTCCATCGCGATTTTCCTGAGGTCAAGGGTAGACAAGTTGCTAAGTGGAGTCGTGTTCCAGTCAATGTGAACTCCAGAGAGACAAAGATATTTCAAGGCCTGGGTTTGGCCACCGAAAAGCACCATAGGTGAACGCCAACCCTTCGCCTCAAATCCTGATCCGACCCATACGAAAGGTTGGCCCATTCTATGGATTTCTAAACGCTCCATGTTGATCGCACGCCCAGCCTCAGCCGCTTCCTGCAGCTTATGCAAGACTATGAGAGCGGGGGGCCAGTTGTCGACAACAAGCACAAGCATACGAATTTGAGAGACCTTGACAAAAACTTTGTCGAGGAGCTCCTCCATCTGTTCGGCAGTAAACCGATGATCGTCCTCCTTGTACCTCCAATCATCATCTTTGGACTTCCAGTTGGCATCGTGTTCGTTGATGCGGATGTCCAATGGTGCACCACCTGCTCTTTTAAACCACTCTAGGGAACGCTCATACGGAGGGGGATCACGGAACCAGATAGCACTCCAAAGGGTGCAGTCTTCTATCATCAACCGGCGCCATTTGCTGCACACAGAAGTGAGTAAAAGGCGAATATGAGTGCCATCGGCCGGTGTACTAGTTGACCAAACAGCGATGCGGAAGATGTTTGTGAGGATTTCGGGTGGCAAGGCATTCATACGGAAAGTCCGCCAGTAGAAGATATTACGCTTGAAACGCATGTCGTCGTGGAAGTAAGTGAAACGAGGATCATCCTTCGCCTGGTGTTCTATAATGTGCTGGAGATACGCCATCCTCTGCATGAATATGGTAGATAGCGACACATCCCGGGTAGACGTGTCTATTGTCCCAGGTGGAGGGAACTTCATCACATGGTCTTTGAAGAGAAATTCGTGACGTCTCTTGTAATCTGCTGTGCCCATGATGGCATATTTGGGCCACATGTCGATAGGCAAGTGCATATGCAGTTCGACAGCGTCAAGCACGGGATGCTGTTTGCCCATCTCGTGAGCAACTCAAAGGCAGACTATGACAGTACGCACAAGTGGAATAACGGAGCGAGGCATCATTGGTACGGCAGGTGGAGTTGCAGTTTGGTTGGGGTATGACATAACGACGTCAGCTGCCTGAGGATCGACCGGCACTTGGTCAGCTGGTATGGCGTTAGAAGACATGACGAAGCACGGGTAGATATAATGAGATGGTGAGAGAATGAGTTGAGTAACGATTGAGATGTCAATGCAGTAATTGGAGAGTGAGGAGACGCAGACGGCGTGGTTTTATACAATCCACAGTGGCAACTTGATTTTCTGGTATCATTGGCAATCGATATGTGCCAGGTTGGAAGGCCTATTTCGCAGGCAAAGCGTGTTGTTTGTCCTTGTGGGCGCCTGAAAACGCTTTATTTGTTGCTGGGAAAGTGGGTGGATTAAGCCTTTCAATCCGTAGTCCACTACAAGAAGAAACAGCAGTACTCACCTGGCAATGACGCCCATCAGCACGTTTCAAAGAGCTCAATGCTTGTGGACGTCGGGAAGACGCGACCTGGTTTCGTTGAAAGTATCACAAAGATAAAAGGGATAAATCGTACGTTCGCAGATTTCCACTGGGCATCGCATTTAATAGCAGGTTAGCAAAGGTTAGCACCGTAGCAAAAGCGTCGGCTTTGCCCATAATCACAGAAAGGGGAAAGGACGTGGGCTCACCACGGAACGTTCCACGGTGGCGCCCCACCGGACAACTCCATCTTAGTGCCAGAGGGACAAGGTCATATACACTTACATTTCAATCCATTTTCCTTCGGGAAGTGGCGAACGCGCTTGTGCAGCACAAAGCAGATCTTCGGATGTCAGCGACGTCCAGGTTGATTTGCTTCCGTTGCAAACTCGGTAAAATTTGCATCCGCGACCAATTCACGTCCACAATATCGAGTAATAATGGTGTCTGGCGGTGTCCTCGGACACCATCCTCACATATTTCATGTGATCTTTCTTGCGAACTTTAGGTGCTTCAAGTTGTTCCTACTCCGTTCTTTTGCCCGACGCGTCGATGGCCGCATGTCACAGCATGTCACACGGTTTGCCTTCGCAACCGATCAAAAATAATAATTGCGACCAATGGTTTGTTCCTAACCTCAAATTTCGCGGTCTTTCAAACATGATACACGCTGTGGTCTCGGGATTACCTCCACTCGGCACCGCCGCTCAGGGGAGTGAATTGGCTGCAATTTTCACTCGTGTACAATACAAGTGCCAAGGAACATGGATTTACTACAAATTTACTGCGCCGCAATAACATAATTGAGTATGATACACTTAAAATACAACGATCAAAAAGAAATCAGAAAAAAAACACCCCGAATAGAGCCAAATTTGGAAAATCCTGCCTTATCACCACATTACATTATTCATTCAAGCCCAAGCGCCCGGGATGGGATCTTTGGAGCTGCCAGCCCTCGGGCGAACAGGGTTGGAAGGAATGAGCTCCTCAATCAAGTTGGTGACAATGTCATCCTCAGCGTCCTTGGTAGCAGGAGGATTAGCGAGTATCTGCTCCGTCACCTTGGCGTTCAGTCTCGGGCACGTGCCCTCAGTGAAACCCATCTACAAATCTCGCCGTGAGACATCAAGGAGACGGAAGAGAGTAAATAACATACCTCAGACAATTTCCTCATGATGCGCTGCATGGAGCGCATCTCACGCTCATCGTGAAGTCCGAGTCCACGGCGTTGAGTATGTCCAATGGTGTAGCTGCGCCTTGGGACACTGTGCATCTCCAGTTGGGGATAAGGACCCCTAGCATTGCTCACAATATGAACCTGAGGTGAGGTCGGCGTGGCATGCTGAAAGACAAGAGGCGCGGCTGCGGGGGCGGGGGCAGGGGATGGAGGTACAGGTACGTGCTCAGGAACTGGGGCTTCCATAGGAGGCATTTGAGACGTGGATGTATCGCCACTCAGGGTGGGCTCAGTCATACCGGGGGCGGTTGGTTGCCCGAAAACTTTGATGCTACAAACGCTAAGTCAATATCCTATTTGTCACAACAAAGAACCTTGACATACCTTCCACTCGATTCCTGTCTTTGCTCACGTTGTTCGGCCATTTTCCTAATGGCCTTAGCCTGACGATACCTCTCCTTGCGCATTTTATAGTCTGCCTTGGCACGTTCAACATCAGCCCTGAGCTCCTCTTGCGTGGGTGGAGTGGTCCCGAATGGGTTTGTGTCACCCTGTAGAACAGGAGGGGGCGGTACGACAGGTGCAGGCGGTGGACCGACAGGTGCGGAAGGCACAGGTGATGGAAGAGGTTCTTCAGGCAGAACATTGGCAGGATTGGCTTGCCCTAGGCGCCTATTGCGTGCCTCTGTCAATGTGGTGCGGATGTCACACATCCTAGGACGCATTGCATCAGCGTTACGGTCCATCTGTGCCATAGCCTCCTCCCGACGACCGGGTGGCGGAGGAGCACCCCAGAAGGGTGGAGGCGGGCGAGGCCACCCATGACGGCGACCATGCGGATGGCCCCAGTGATGAAGAGGATGATGATGAGGGAAATGGCCTGGAGGAGGGGGAGGGGGAGGAGGCCTGGGAAATACAGGGAAATCGTGATAGAATGGAAGAACAGACTCTCGAGTAGGTTCCGGAGCCCTGGGCCGATCTTGAGCAGCGGGTGGCTGGAGTGACTCGGTCGTAATCCTGGCAGCTTGAGCAGCGTCACCGAAGGCGCGGAGAACGCCACCAAGGGCATTTGCAACCCTGACGCCAGCTTCTTCTTCTTCTACGCGCCGAATCTCTTCCGCAGTCCTCCCAGTCTCCTGTTGAATATTATCCACAGCACGAGAAAGTGTTTCACGATGCGTAGCCCAGTACGTCCCATTTGTTGCATTGACGACAATGTTACGAACGCCTTCTGATAATTCTGGATGCGAAGAGATGACGCCAGAAATGGTCGTCAAGAATTCCGCTACATCATGCGTGAGAGAAGACGCGTTGCTGTTGTTGGTAGTTGAGCTGTCCACAGTAGGGACGGCAGGATCATCGATAGCTGCATTGGAATCTTCGGTGGGATTCGGCACAGCCTCTGGAAGTATCTGCTCAGATATGACAGGAGTACTCTGGGCCTGGGCCGGAGTTGCCGTCCCAGTGACAGAGACAGCAGACTTGGTCTTGCTACCAAATATGGAGGCCACGATATCGGAACAACTCAAGTCATAAACGTGGACCTGTGGTTTTGTTGGGGTATCATCCCCGAAAACCGAATCCGTGGAAGAAATGTCATCCTCGACAGTAGGACGCATCTCACTACGCGCCTTGCCCTTATCTGCGCGGCCGGCGTGCATAGTGAACGTCGCATCTGAACGGGTTGTGTCCCCAGCGGAAGATTCTTCGTCTACATTGTCAAACTTCTTGGACATGCTGACATCACTGTCAAGAACCTCCACAAATGCGTGTGGGCTCTCAGGGGTATCACCGGACCCAAAGATACCACCCACGGTGCGAGGGAGACGCTCCCAATCATCATCGACCTCAAAAACGAAAGGCAACAACTCTGTTTCTCCAAATGTGTTCCGGAAATGAGATTGCTGCGGAGTACTAGTGGTATTGGGGCGGGAGGGCATGAGATAAGTGGATCTGAGGGAGCTCAGGTCCTGTACCACAAGTTTAAGGATAAACCCGCCGCGGTCGCTAGCAGTGGGCGAGCTATAGTAGTCCTGCAACTCCTCTTCGGAGCTGAGGGTTACTTCGTCTCCATCCTGGTCGATGTACGAAACTCCAACGTTGTAGGTTGCAATTCCGTACACGGTCCCAATCTTGGAAGACAAAGTGGCCCAACTAGGGCGATCAGGGAATACCAGGCGACGAGTGAGGCCGCCCGGTTTCGAAAGTTTGAACTGTGTAGCAGTAGCCATGAGGGGAGAATTGAATCATGGACAAGCGCCACCTATCCGGAGATAAAGTGCATTTCAAACTCCGACGTGCTGCGGGCCACTGCGCCGTATAGCAAGTACTTTACACTGCGCGACGCCACAACACCCCGAGCAGATTCTCAAAGTCGAGTTTGTATTATTGTACATCATTTGATACTTTGCAAGACTCTATTTACGCCAACCCTTCTCCAGTTGCTGCATGTTCTGCCTCTATGCGAAGATGGCCAGGCGACCATCTATGTCAGCGGGGTCGTTCAACTGTACGGCAAATATCAGCCACAACATAAAAGTGATATGGGTTTACGTACCCTGAGGTTGATGTTCAGTGCACTTAAGGCAGAAAGCTCGGATTCCGAGAGATCGAATGAGTTGCAGTCCAGGTTTGCAACCAACCTGCCTTGATTGTTTGACTTAGGAATGACAGCGATGCCTCGCTGCGTAGCCCAACGTAACAAGACCTGAGCTTCGGCTATGAAGATTCGTGTGTCAATCATCAACACTGATGAGTTACATTGTTCACGCACTCTTTCCATGTGTCGTGGCTATAGTGGAAGTTACGTCGTGCCTGAGGAGTGAAGGAGTACCTTTGTCAATGCCAAGCTCGACGTATGATTGGGGTCCAAACGACGAGTAGGCTGTCACAGCAATGTTGAGCGTCTTGCAAAGTTTGACGAGGGCCTCTTGGGTAAGGTATGGGTGCAGCTCAACCTGCAGCACTTGGGGCTCATACTTGGCATACCGGAGGACGTCGAGGATCAGGGATCCCTGGCAGTTACTGAAAATTGTTCATGGAAATGGATTGTACATCGTAAGTCGTGATACATACCTCAGGCCGATGTTTTTCGTCAGTCCCTCATCAACGAGCTCTTCCATTGCACCCCAAGTCTCGGACATCGGGGTGTTTTCTAGGGTTGTGGTCAATACAAGATACTTCAAGTGGAACCCATGACTTACGGAGGTAAACTTTGCCATCATCACCGAACCACTCAGGGGGATAACGGTGGTTGGGATCCACATATCGCAGTGCGATGGGAAAGTGGATGAGGAAAAGATCGAAGTAATCGACGCCCCATAGGCCAAGTTGCATCTTGGTGATTTGTTTGACCTAATCCATGTATCAGAAATTAGTTGTTAATGGTTCTTTGCTAGCGAGTCAAAATGACTGACATGATCATGTGCATGGAAAGTGTTCCACAGCTATAACAACAACATTTTAGCAAGATACAACCCGGCCACGTGTAAACATGCTTGCCTTGGAGGTAATGACTGAATCATGAAAAGCGCTTCAACTCGCGAGCTGGTTCAAGGGCGGCGATTACTCACATAGATCCTCTCGCCTAACAAGGCCATCCGCGATAGCACGGCGGACACCTTCACCTGCCTCTTTCTCATTTCCGTAGTCACCGGCGCCATCAAGAAGACGATAACCCGCTTTGATTGCATTGTACACAGTCTAGGCAGCACCATAACAACACTTAATCACATTCACAAGGTCCGGAAACTCACGTCGGCACAAGTGGACTTGGTCACCTGGACAGCAGGTCAGCCCATGTCCCTAAAATAAACTCAGTACGCTGCTTGCCTTCCAGAGACCAAAGCTAAAGCGAAATTGAGGTCAATGAAGTTCTGCCCCTGCGTGTGATCAAAAATGTACGTACCCGACTAAGGGCATCTGCGTGGGTTTAACGAGTATTTGATACGATCAGCACTTGATCTGAGATAGATAGCGGGCCACCGACCTTCTGCTGGGTTCTCTTCAAAACAAAGGAGGCCATGGCTGTAGAAATGCACGAGATGGGGTGAGAGATAGGATCGATGGGCTGCTTGAGACAATTGGAGGATGATAGAAAGGCTTTTCTACTCGTGATACCACGAGTAACGGTCCGAAACCTCCTTCGCTGTGCTTTTCCTGGAGATGCAACGTTCTCGTGACTAGAGAAGTTGTAACTTTGGGGTGCGTTAGACTCTGATGTGATCATGCATGTCATTGTCCCCTGAATTTCACGTGGTCTCCTACGTGGGAACGTCTTCTCGTCCATCCTCAGACATTTTTCCTTTGTCACTCTCCGCGTTCAGGTCGGTGGCGGCTCTGGACGAAACTGTTGCAGCAATTGTTTGTTTTTGGAAGCGTGCCGACTAATTGTCGCTCACGCCAGAAGTTTCTCCTCGCGTCCAGCGCGTCCACAGTACGTCCGATCGCCCTCAGTTTACAATGTCATATAATACTTTTACCACCAGCGTGCTATCCCTCGCCAACACGGCGGCCGTAGAACCGCCAGTCGGTACTACTACTAATATCAGTAACATGCGTTTCTACGTTCTTGGGCTCGGGCCCATCGGCTGCCTCCTCGCACATAATTTACGTTCCGTTCTTCCACGCGCGCACCCAATCACCCTCATTTACAAATCTGCCAGGCAGGCGTGGACCCCAAAGAATGCAGCTGCGACAATCACAATCGAGAACCAAGGTGTACGGCAGTCCACAGACGGTTATGACATCGAGGTGTTTGACAAGTACAGCGGTACAGGAGGTGGGATACGCTTCAACTCGCAGCTTTCAAGGGAGGAGAGTGCTGCATTCACCCCCAGCGATGAAGATTTACGGATAGAGCCCATCGAAGCAATATTCATATCAACCAAAGCGCATAGCACGGCTGCTGCCCTATCACACTTGGCTCCACGTCTCACCTCTCGCAGTACGATTGTCCTTTTACAGAACGGGATGGGAATATACGAAGACCTCGTACAACGGATATTCCGCAACCCGGAAAGCAGACCACACTTCATCCTAGCATCAATCACCCACGGGGCATGGGCTAAGTCGCCGTTCCATGTGGTCCATGCGGGGGTTGGGGACATTACGTTCGGGATTGTCCCAGATAACCGCCAGCGGGATTTCGAAGTATCCGTGGCGGATGGCAGCAAGCCGCTGTTCGAGAGGTCACTCGATCTAGACGACATCACACGTCCTGGTGACCCGTCATTCGATCAATACCGTAGCCTGAGACACACAGTCGCTGCCTTACGATCACTGGATGCCCTTGCATGCAAATGGAATCCTATTGCAGACGTCCAGCTTGCGATGCGCAAGAAACTTGTCGTGAACGCCGTTTTGAACTCACTCACAGCTATTCTAGGCTGTCGGAATGGTGGCCTCTTCAAGGACTCATCATCACGACACCTCATGCGGAGTGTCTGCGAAGAAGCCGCCGCAGCTTTCCATGCACAGATTGAGGCGGATATGCAAACATGGCTCGACTCTCTGGACCCTGGTGTGGATAAGAATCAGGTGCCAGTGGGGCGGGTGTCAAAAGAACTAGGAGCGGATGTTCTTGAACGCGAAGTCCTTCGCGTAGCAAACCTAACACGAGGAAACATGTCATCTATGCTTTCCGACGTAAGGAAGAATAACCCAACGGAGGTCGACTTCTTCAACGGCTACCTGGTTCGGCTGGGGGAACAGTACGGTATTCCCATGCCAGTTAATAAGTCTCTTGTTCAGCTAGTCACGATGCGGAGCGCTATACCCATTGATCAGACGTTCTAGTTCGACAGGTGGAGTGTTCTGAGTGAGTCATTGTGTTTTCTCATTCGTCTGCCGACTTATTTCCGCATTTGTAGACCACATTTTGCGTATATACTCAGTCGGCTACATTGAATGGAAGAGAATCTTGATACTCCAATCGGTACAATAATAGGATGTTGCGTCGAGGCAGCATTAACGGCAGAACGCTCCAACAGTGTCACGTTATCCAAGAATGAGGAGTCATTGTATTTCGAAACGGCCCATTAAAGACTGTGACGAGTTAAATAAATGAGGTATGTCCATATGTAGAGCTGTTCAGATATAGTCTAAAAATGAGACGATAAGGATCATTGTCAGCCAATGGTATTGTGTCGCAGGTCCATCCCATAGTCCGAATTTCATTATGACATCAAAGAACTCATTAGTGATCATCGGCTCCTGGCCATCCCCACCTGACGACCCGGGTTGGTCCATTATGCCACGACTCCACCCTGCGAAGAGCTACAGTGGTCATCGTCGAACCGTGGGTGCCGACGAAGCCGGCTCCATTCGACTGAATGACAGCGTCGATGAAGACGGGATACCTGAAACAAGCGAAAACTTCTATCACAAGAAGCAAAAGAAAGCAACTGTTCGGCTCACCAATTCCCGTAGACCTGCTCCGTGCGTTCCGACGCATAATCTACGTATGTCCAACCTAACTCCTTAACCCCAGCCCACCATTCTGGGTCACGCTCGTCGCTAGTCATGATAACCTGTGTAACCTCGATACCTTTTTGAGTGCGAAGGTCCTCTTGTACCTCGGCGACCCTGCGCGCAATGACAGGCAATGAGGCGAAGCACTGGTCCAGAGGAAGATCGTTACAGTCCTTACGGAAATCGCCGTGTCGCATGTGTATGGAAATATACTGTGAATAAGGTTAGACTAGTGGAGTAGCTCTACACCGGTAACTTCCACTCACGGGCGGTGTCGCTTCGCCTGCCGGAACGCTCATGGCGCGTCGGGCATGCTCGTCGGCAAGCTTTTCGAGGCTTGCATTCCAGTGCATGTGTTGGCCCACAAATCTCCATGCAGGAGAATAGTCCCTGACCCATTCGAAAGGATTCTGAGCTCCGATGTAGTAAAGGTAATCGAAGCATAACAACTGATCATCGGGGGGAAGTGAAACCTGATGCTGCGGAGATGGATAATTCATCCGGTCCAAGTTTCTTTCGCGAGTCTCCGGGAACCCAAGTGTCGCCAAGGACCAAAAGGAAGCGTGATTGTCTCCTACCCCAGGAGCTGTCAACTTGACCCAATCCGGGGTGCGCGTCCACGAGATATCTGTAATGATATGCAGTTTCCAGCAGGAATGTTCAAAGTTGCCTTACCGAGGTTGAGCATGCCCAAGGAGTGGCTAACTCGAGGATTGTGGTCATTGGTTTGGACGCTTTCCCAGAGATCCCAACAACCAAGATCATCAAGAACCTCACTTTCCGAGTCTTTTACTTCGTGCCATTCAAGTACGGGAGACCCTATGGCTTGGCTGAGCCGTGGGATGTCAAACACTTCCCCAAAAGCAAACGGAGCGGTTCGAGAGTCAACATGAGAGGGGATAAACTTCGCGATTATGGGTACGCGCCCCGTGAGGAGTGCAAGGTAAATCAGATTCGCCTAGTTTCTGTCAGTAGTCTGGAAGGGAAGTGAAGCAGTTAACTAACATAGGTCATCACATCATTTGCTAACAAGTAGCTGTGGTCAGTAGTGCAGTCGATGGCAGTGTATTGTTGACGTACTCCATCCTGCAGAAACCCACGATGTAATGTACTTCGTGTCATTCCGAAGGTTATCTGAGACAATTGTTGTGAAGTAGCGGAAGGATATCGACACTGATTCCACTGACCTCGGAAGCTTTGGGTGGGTGGGCCTTGGACATATGACTGCGAGTCGAGGATACCAGTATACGCTGGCGCATCCTCAGCATTCCGATATCTTAAGGGCTTCGCGAACAGGACGGCTGCAACACTGAGCAAGGATACACCCGCCAGGACTATGCAAAGAGTTGTGACAGATTGCCGTCTGTCTTTAGGGCGGGATGATTTAGAACGGAACATGGGGATGAATGGGCTCTCCACGTCGTCATACGAGGCCAGCCTTTGGCTATCTAGATATCCATCTGAGGCTTTGGTCATGGCACTTCAAGACAACGGTGGGAGGTTGTGGATTCTAGATCATCAAGCTGTCTTAATATTTTTGGATTTCAAAAGGGGCACGAGGGGCACGCTCCGGTGGCCGCTCCGGGTCGGTGACGCCACTCCGTTCTGATCTTCCAAACGATCTGCGTTGCCGTTTTAGGTGGGCAAGCGCACGCCCGAACCAGTTCGCTTTGTCACTTCCCATTAAATATGAAATAAGGTCACCTTGAGGTCCGGCGAGCCTAGCCTGATCTTTGTTTTGAGTTCCGCATTAAAACCCCAAATGACCATGGAGCTTTAGACCTGTAGACCCAGTGTCCCATTAGCCCCCATTCACTCAGAGAGAATGCGTGACACCAAGTACTTCGATGCGAACACGCCAAAAGTAGCGGCGGTCGTGGGCTTCTACATGTGCGCCGCGTTGGTGGTGAGTACTGTGCGCAATGTGATTCAAACACCCGCCCCTAATGAACGCACAGATGGTGTTTGTGTAAGACGCTCTAACAAACGCGCTGACGACATTAACTCAACTTCTGAACGCAGGAATAAGGCTGTTCTTAATGGTTCCCCAGACTTGCCACTACTTTTTCTACTGCTGCAGCTGCTCATCGCAGTGCTACTTCTCCACGTAGCAGCTGCGTTCATCGCACGTGTTGAGATACCCAAGCTCGAGCTTGAGACCGCCAAGAAGCTCACACCTGTAGTACTGGTCAACGTCATCGGGCTCGTTTTCAATACGCTCTGCCTGCGTGATGTCGAGGCCTCTTTCTTCCAGGTGTGTGGTCTTTCTATAATTTAAATACTGCCATTTTGACTTCGTAGATTGCACGCGGCCTTGTCCTACCTCTGACCATCCTTGTATCTTCCGTGCACACTCGTTCCAAACCTTCTACTCGAGTTGTGATTGCTGCTATAGTAGTTGCCGCAGGTTTCTTGATCGGTGTGGCACCATCCGCGACTGTGCCAGCAAACGCTGCCCCTTCAGGCCTTTCTTTATTCTTCGGTTTTCTTTCGTCGCTTTTCATTGCTTTCCATGCTGTTCTTATCAAGTCTTCCCTCCCCTATTGCAACAACTCGACCATTCAACTTGCATACTGGACTAACTTAGGCTCTGCAATTTTCCTTTTCCCTTTTGTCTTACTTCACAGAGAACCTTCCATTCTTGAGGACCTCATCCATGATTCGAACTGGGACGGACGAGTATTCCTATGGGGAAGCCTCGTAACTGGCCTTTTCGGTTTCTTACTTTGCATCGCAGGCTTGTTGAGCATTAAAGTTACGAGTCCTATCACACACATGTTCTCCAGCGTAAGTCACATCCGCTGTATACGGAGAACTAACGGATGTCATTCTGTTCCTGCAGGCCGCAAAATCTGTGTTTCAAACCTTGTTGGGCGTCTGGATATTCAACGACCTCATGACGGTGTATGTACCTCACTCCTGTCTCTTAAATTCATCCGAGATTTGACGCTACCTTCGGCACAGCAATCGCGCCGGGTCTATTCTCGTTATCATGATAGGAACCATGTACGTCCTGTGGTGTGAAGTCTTGATCCCGCAGGAATACTGATTGATCGCACATTCCTGGTATCAGCTATTACACCTGGGCCAAATCATCTGAAACCGCACAGCCGCCGCCGCGTAAGGATGTTGACCTCGAGGCTCTCACTGGCAGGAACCCGGAGGAAGATTCTGATGATGACGAGGTTACAGTAGTCTTCGAAGCGCCGGAAAAGGAGGAGAAGGCATAAGAAGGCATAAGAAGCTTGATGATTACGACGGAGGGTTGGTTGCTATTAGACGATATCGGACAAGTGCCTACTACTTACATACTTACCATCAACGCGAAGTTTCGCCGGACTCGTTGGATATATTTGCATCAGCCGCGTGTACCTATAGGATACGTCGCACACGTATTGGTTTTTCAGAATTTGACAAAATTGATTTTGTACACATGGACACCGTCGGACGGCTAGAATCGTGTGAGAACAGGTGACAGCTTGCTCAGTGATCTCATCTCGGCCAACGACCCTCATCGGGGTGTTGCAATTCGCGTCCTCCACTAACTTGGCCCCATCCAGAGCCCATGATGCATCACAATATTTGCTCTTTTCGGCGCAGGTTTAAATCTTTAGCTCTATGTGAACAATGAATCTGACCCTGTATACCGGGACCCGGCATTCAATTTGGTCTTAAGTACTTGGCCTCGGGGCAGTCCAGGTCAAGGAACCACATCATACAAGCCCTGAAAATAGTTACAGTTCCTAGCGGATAGAACAGCCTGAGACCGAGGCCATGATGCAAAGAGCCGATGTCCATATTACGCTCAAATGATTACATTCTTTTGAACGTCAGGCCATCAAAGGGCGATTTCTTGTCCACATGCAATCCTCGGCCACATTGACCCTGGACTTGGCGGAGATAGCGAGAACGTCGGTTCGCTGGCCCTAACATCGAGGTATATAACGTTGATTAGTAAACTAAACCAATCAAAAGGGTCCGACCATGGTGAACCGAACGTGAACCGAACTTTGATTTTATGCTTCGCGAACCAGGTGGAGCCAGGGTTTGACATTCCGATCGAACATAGTATGATCGCCCCGTTAGCTAAAGCACAGCGAAATGATATAAGATGCCCAAACTACTGCATACTACCCTCTCCTATATTGATAACGGACGATCCTTCGTCTCTCGTATTGGATATGTCTTGCAGCGACTCTAACCAGGAATCAGAGGTGAACTCCCAGGGGATCCATTGCTCACTGGCATCTCAGGCAGACACATGGAAAGTGGAACGCCCATTGGGCAACAATGAATTGTCTTACTATCTTCCGTCTCGTGAAAGTGGCGTAAACGACATGTGAGTATTTCTGAATCACCTCTTCAATGATGATCTCCTGATAGATTGTGCCACCTCGCAGGTACCTTCACTTGGGCTTCAATGCTCCGGAGCATGTTGTTCGTCGGGCCCGCGTTCGTATGATCTGGGCAATCCTTCGTATTCGCCATCCGCTCTTGGCTTCGAAAGTAGTCATGCACGATTATGACGACGTTAAGTTTGTGTAAGTTGTGTCTGCCATCTTAACGTGTGCAACGACATGGGTCTATCTCCAGGTTCACCCCTCCTCAATCTCCGGAAGATGCTTTGGTTGAAGCTGACTGCAATTTGGAATATAAGACTTCGACCAAGGATGGTACGCCTTACACTGATGTCCTGGCTTTGTGACGTTTATGTGAGTTATAGAACTTATCGGATCATATTTGAACGGAGCGCGGACATTGTCAAATGATCGTTTGTCGTATCTTGTAGTGTCTCAAGGAGGCACATCTTTACCTAGCCCCCCTCTCACACCTGGCTCTACATCGGCGTCTGATGAACAGGAATCTCCTTCATACAATCATGACCTCATGATATGTGCAACTCACTTTAATGGTGATGGAATGGCACTGCACCAGTTTGCAAATGACTTTTTTGGACTGCTTGGCAGTGAAAAAACCATTTCTGACCTCGAAACTCTGCTAAAAGAAGAACTCAGCTGTCGATGGGACAGAGACTCTACCACGGTATGCGTATTCGCTGTGCGGTTTCCATTTCCACCTGAGCCCAAGTTCAGACCGTTGCATTACCAAATGCATTGGAAGACAATTTCAAAGTCGATCACAGCAAACTGCGCCGTGCAGTTGAAAAGGTCGACTTCAAGTTGAGTCAACAAACAATCGTGGTGAATATTATGCATCTCCCTCATGGATAGCTTATTGACAATGTGATAGGGTGGACATTCGTTCCGTCGACAGGCAAAGCAGCCCAGGCATACCATTGTCCCAACTGTTTCATACGATCCTGAGCGGACAAAGGAGATTCTGAAAAATTGCAAAGCGCATGGTGTTTCCGTCTCCGCAGCTCTGTTTGCCATTTGTAATATTGCTTGGGCAAAAATGTGCTCCGAGAAGCAAGACTTACCAATGTAAGTCTTGGATAAATTGACTATGTCTTCCGTTAAACTCTTTCTGCAGGATGATGTACTCTGCCTTGAACATACGTCCGCATTTCACAGTCAAACCAGCAAACGATTCGTACTGGTTCCTTGCCGTGGGCTATTTCAACGTGATCCTTCCCACGTTCATCCCTCGGTCGATTGACATCTCCTCGGTATTCTGGCACCGAGCACGGGCTGCAAAGGAGCAGACTACACGGGCTGCGAAATGCAGGATGATCGTATCCCGTAGCCTCTTGATGACCGAGGAAAGAGCGCAACGGGCTCGTCTTTGGGCCAAAGAAGATGATGAAAGAGCACAAGGCACTTACGTCCCCCCTCCTCCTCCTCCTGCTACAACAGATGCCGCGCCACGCACGCCATCTGCCGCATTGATTGGCTTATCGCTTCTAGGAAACCTAGATGGTATATATAAACATGGGACCTTCCCTGCCATCAAGCTCCACACACTGACGACAGGTTCGCGACAACGATCGGGAGGCATGCTGCTATTCGGGTATACATTCGCCGGCAAGTTGTGGCTCAGTCTCGGTTATGATGTAAATGGCTTCGAGAAGGTTATGGTGGAGCAGTTCTGGGAAAGCGTGCTGCAAACGACGGACGAGTTGCTTCTGAAATGAACAGTGACATAGACTAATAGTTACATGATAGGGAGAGTGGTGGAGGCGAAGGCGATCCGGACTCAAACGCCGCTTCTTAGAAGAGATCGGACTTAGTGTTATTTGACGGTTGATTTGGACGTTCACTTACATAGTTGCTCTTTTCGTGCACTGACGATTGGAAACATCGTGTTGTTATCTATACTTGATCTATACTTACCTTATCTTATCACTGGTGTGTTTCTTCGTACATCCGATTCCACCCACGAAGAACATATCATCCTGAAACGCGATGGCGATGAGGGAACTTCCCCTTGATCTCTACGTGCACATTCTGGAGCAGCTGACACCATTGACAGATTCTGATGAGAATATCTCTGTGCTCGTTTCTTGCCTTCAGGCAAACTCTTCCTTTCGGGCGGCTGCATCTGTTTCAGGACTATGGGAACCACATTACCGTACCCGATACACAATATGTGACCCTGCAAAGGAGCAGTCGAGAAAGCAGACCGCGAGGGGCGACTGGCGGCTGATGTATTTCGAGAGGCGGCGCATAGACCAAAAAACATTCAACATACTGTCAGCGATCGTCATGGAACGGGGTGAAGACAGACTAAAACGAGCGCGAGAGGTCAATACCATGTTCTCGTTTGATGCATGGAATGCCCTAGAGATTGTCGCAAATTATTCACTTCCAGAGACGTTCAACGAGCCAGGCATTCAAGGGCGGAGACCCCGCGGCCCCGTTCCCGCTCACGTAGTTCCCATGCGCTTTTGGGCCCAAAAGCTTCTTGGTGCTATTGCAAGAAGTCATGCTGTCGGCACCTGGGGAAAGCTTATACCTAATGACACCCCTCAAGCGCTGGAGCTTTCATTCGCTTGCATGTCCAGCTTTTTCGTGTATCCTCCTGTGAAGGTCTGTGGTTCATTTTGCTTACTTCTGAAAATTGCCGAGCCCCTTCGAGGTCTTGTCACAGCTTAGTGAACTCGTGGCTCTCTGTAAAGCCTACTTTATCGAGCGCAAAATCTCCCTCGACCCGGCTGAATTCGCAAATGATACTAGAAAGCTCAGACTCGTCTGCTCGTCCATCTGCGACTTCTTGTGGAGCTACGGTTTTGAAGCTGCGGAAGGTGAGCTCTTCTCCAACGTCACAGTCTATGTTCTACTGAGCAACAGTTCAGGACAGCAGTTTCACTTGTTGCAAACCCGATTGCCGCACCTCTTCTTGACCACGCACAAGGCAACTATACCTATATCACTTGTTTACATTTTTGTGTGCATTGCGCAAAAGATGGGCGTTACGGCAGCACCTGTTAACTTCCCTGCCAGAGTCCTAGCCATCGTGTCCTCTCCGGACCCAGATGTCTCTGATATATTTGTCGATGTTTTTGGTTCACGGACGCAGGCCATCCTATCACTCCGTGACGATATTCCGCATCTCCTCATTCAATCAGGAATCACTCCAACCTCAATGCCTCGTTATATCACCCCCACCTCCTGTGCCTCTATGCTGGTTCGGACGTCCCGGAATATTTTTGTATCCTTCTCTACCATGCCCTCAAGTGCCCTCTCCGAAGATGAACTGCATACAGCATTCTATGCCAGTGTCATGGTCAACGTTATCTTTATGCACGATGATAGGTATCTTCTAAATATGATGCAACATCTCAACCGGTTCCTCCTTGATCTGTTCCCAGTCCTTGTCGATTCATTATTACCTCTCTTAAACTCGCGCCTCCAAGAGCAGCTCATGACGCATTGTATGGCTATCGTAGAACAGGAGAAGGAAGCAGCGGCTACTCTACACCCTCGCTCCGTACTCACGCGGGATGTGAAATTCTTCGTCGGAATGATTTTTAAGCATGCAGCTTACGGATATGTCGGATATATATACGGTTGGGATGTGGGTGTTCAGCTGTCATGCTAGGTTCTTCACTCACTTTATTTCTTTTTTTACTAGTCCTCGTGTGCAGCAAACGAAGAGTGGATCAATCAAATGGATGTTGATTCACTCTCTCGAGGACGCCATCAACCCTTCTATCACGCTCTTACTCAGAACGGTTTACTACGCTGTATGTGTATTTAATTTTAACGTCAAGACTGATATATTTGAATTATCATGCGGTCACAGATGTTGCAGAGGATAACATTAGGGCAGCGCGTCTGGAATCGGCTGATATTCACAAAATTTTTGTAGAAGCACCAATGGCAGGGAGATACTTCGAAGACTTGACTCAAGTGGATGGGAGAGCAAGATTTCTCTTGAGCCCAGAACTGAATGCGGCGTATCCAGACGATGAAGCCTTTGGTGACAAGTGGCTTAAACAAGAAGACAAGTGATCATACATTTATATCAAACAGTTATTCAAAGGGCAAGGATATTCGTCGAGTATAATGGTAATACAATAGGTACAGTGGCTCGTTGAGTCGAATGAAAGTATTATGCTACAGACAAGATGCAAGATGTCAGATAAACATGTGGGCGAACATGCGATGCGACAAGAAGGTGGGAGATAATACTAAAGTCTACCAGTGACCGAGATCGACTTCGGCTCGATCAAAACCAATTTCAAGCCAGTGCTCCACGCCATCCATGGCAGGAGACCCAGGAGCAAGACCCGGGAATCCTACGCGGTCATATACTTTCTTCGCGGGATTTTCGACGCCAACGTATAAGACAACTTTCTCGTGTGTCTTCAGTAACCTGTAAAGAGAAGGTTAGCATCGTCGCACAACATCGTGGTCATTGTGCATACTCTTTGCAAACACGGCGAACCAGCCTTTCAGCGCAGCCATTACCCCTCCACCTCTCTGTCGTGTAGACCTTGGTGATGGCGGCGACATCATTTGACTTCCTCGTCACAGCCACAATGCACGCGATATCGGATTCTTCACCGTGGTTTTGAATCTCGAGCACCCATACTTGATGATTTGCAATCAAGAGAGCAGCCTCTTGATTGGCTCGTTCCGTGCTGAGAACGAATGGAGGCTATAGATCCTTGTCCATGAATGCCTGCTTATGAGGAGAGAGCAAGAGACATACCGAAGTCGCAGCAAATTCATAACACAATTGACCAATCATTTGGGCATCCTGTTCCACAGCAAGACGCAGCTCAATAACCACATCATCTCGTGGCGGACGGACATCGCGGACTAGAGTGTCGTCGGAACACATGGTAAAAATGGCATCGTAGTATGGTTCCTCGATGCAATTAATCCCTGTGCGTCCCTTCCATGCGCGAGCGAAAGCTTTCGCGACTAAGTCAATAGAAAATACAGAGTACACCCTTCGCTTCCCGAAGCCAGGTTGGTTCAGAAGCGCGTCACAGAACGCCTCCATCGAGACTTCGAGAAGTTCAGGGGTTAATTCAGGGATGGGGAGTATCGGGACAATGAAGACCGGATATTTGCCCATTTGCCCATCTGTGCAGGAGAGGACAAATTGGATGCTGGAAGTTCCGGGCTTTGAGTAGACTAGCCAAAACTCGTTTGAGACGATGGATGGGTTACTGAAAACCTTCTCTGCATGGGGGAGGATGACATTCGCGCGAGCAGCATTGGCCCGTAGGACGTCCCAGACAACATCTGGGATGCCGCTGTCACGATCAAAAGCTTGGACAGAGGTATTCAAGCCAGGCATGCTGTATGTGAGTATTTAGGAGTGATGGGTAACTGGGTATGAGGAAAGTGTAGACCGGGGGCGCGACTTTATACCCCATGACTTCAGATACAGCACCTGCGGGACTACGTTAGTATCGTCTCCCAAACGTTCTAATACTCATAAAGAGCACAGGGTGGCTAAGAAAGCCAACGTCGGCGAACGTTATTACCGTGTAACCATAGGGGATGCACAAATATCATAAAACGTTGGACGGGGGAATGGAAGTCCCACCATTGGCCATCCTGTGGCTGAACAGAGGACCATGGTAGTTGCCTGATGACAGAATCGAATAGCTTGACATGCAAGTATTCGGCGATATAATACTCACCGTCGTCTGCGTTTCGGTTATCAACGTTCAGCAGTTCTTTTTCACAGAATCTCGACAAAATATCTGACGCATGATAGCATTCGAGACCTCGTCAGCTTTCTACAGTCATCCTGTGGCAGCGAACCGAGCGAGTCACTGATGTCTATTACATTCTGGCGGCATGTAACGTATTAACGACGTGCTCCACGTATTCAAACGTACCTACATGCGCGCAAATGAGATATGAGTGCTGAGTGTTAATTCGTTTAGCGCTAGGCCCACGTTCAAGATTGTCCGGGAACCGAGGCGTTCAACGTACCTACGCGCCTTCGTCGTAAATGACATATTGCAACAACCGTACAGCTCGCATGACGTTTGAACACCGCAGTCGTAGTAATAATTTTTGTGAGGACTGTCGATTATCCCCTCAATACTGAATTCATGGTGACTGCAGATCTCACTACGAACAAATGACTCGAACTCCTTTTACAAGGAGTTATCTCGAAACATTTTCTCCACGACGTTTAGCATAGCCAACAACTTCTCCTCGTTGTGCCTCCGACCGACGAGCTGTAGACATATGGGAGTATTATCATATGTAGCTGGGTCCCATTGACCATGGATATATTTTTCAACATCATTCCTTGGAGATGGAAGAGATGGGTAGATAGCGGATTCTGAGGCTTTAAAGCGGTCAACGGGGAAAACAACAGCCGGCAAGTCTAGCAGGTTCCAATGAGAGGTATAACTCCACCAGCTAGTTGTGTTGTGGGGCGGAGCTAACGTGGGTGCGACTGGACAGAGGATAGCATCCACAGGACGTCCACTAACAGTACGTTGACGAGTGGCATTCCAGTGCGCTAATGCCTTGGAGCGGAGCGCCTCCCGTTCTAAGTTGAGTTTGAATATCTTCGCGGGCGTATACGGATCTCGTCCCTGTGCATGTTTGAGTATCCATTCCGTTTGGGGCACCTGAGACTCGTCGCCTGCTTTGATGGTTTCGTGGTACTCCGCTCCGGCATCTAGTAAATACAACTTCACCTACGCAAACAACTGAGCCATCAGATTTCATACCGCAAAATGGAGGCATCTTACAATCAGGTCCCATCCGTTTTGATGATCCATTGCTTTCCACTCAATTACGTCGTGCCCGGCACGTACCAAGGCATCTTTGTATCGATTCAAAGCCTTTGTGATCGGAGGATGCGGTGCAACGACGCCATCGTCAAAAAGGATGGCAATTGAAAGTTTCTCCGGTAGACCATGCCCACTCGCCACAGCTCCCTTCCACGGCATTTCTAGGAGTGAAGCTTCATCGAGCCACGGCTTCGTGTCAAGCATGACGCGACAGAATAACTCGATGTCCCTCGCGGACGTTGCTAGCGGTCCGACGCAACCCACGATTGCATCCATTCCGTCATGCGATCCGAGAAGACCGGAATGCGGTAGACGCGCTACTGATCCTTTCAGCCCATACAAACCGCAATGCGCAGCGGGAATTCGGATGCTCCCGCCGATATCGGTTCCAACGCCCATAGGACTACCATGACACGCTATCAGCGCTCCCTCGCCACCACTACTTCCTCCGGGAGTTAAGTTGCGATTATATGGGTTAACGGTCTTGCCGAATATATTGTTATCCGTCTCGAGTGACTGATAATAGGGTGAGCGAATGTGTCAAACATAAAGTACAGTATCACTGACAAGTAAAGTTTGTGGATTCTGAGTTTTGACATATAGGATTGCGCCGGCGTTGCGTAGGATTTTCACCACCAATGCATCACTGTCTGCAACAGTTTTGTACGCCCAGCCTTTAATAGAAAAAAATAAGCGACCAATTCGGGCATACGACAGAGTGCTCACCAAGATACCCCGACGAAGTATCCAGACCCTTGATTTTGATGTGATCTTTGATCGAAACCGGTAGACCGTGTAGTGGGCCTACAACATTTCCAGTTGTCTCCAGATATTGGTCGAGCTCTCTGGCTCGTATGAATGCTTCCTCGATGCACACCTCTGAGAGACAGTTGGTAATATCTTGAGCGGCGACCGCGACTTTGGTAAAAGCCGTTAGAACATCCTCCGAAGTATAGACCCGCTTGCGAATCAACTCTACGATTCGCGTTGCGTCACATTGGACTATAGCACGCTCCGTCTCTGTGAGCTTGCTCAGAGGGTACTGCGAAAGGTCTGTGGCGCTATCTGGAATAGAAATGCGCCATTCGCGATGGACGGATAGCTTTGCCTCGCGGTCGTCACGTTTTTGGGCAGCTACATCGTTGACTTGGACCATGGTGAACGGATTGAACGACAGTCAAGGCGGTGCTGATGGGTTTTTAGGGAAGTGAAGATTTTTATACGACTTTAAATGAATTAATAATTCCGCGGTGAAGAGAAAGCAGACGCATCGCCGCATTTATGCTGCTGTGCAATATTGCGTCATTATGTAGACGGCAGATCTGGTGGTCAGTATCGGCGAAGGAACCCGAGGAAAGGGGGGCGGTGCTAGCTGCACAGACATTATTGTGAAACATGTTAAGCGCAGTCACGGTGAAAATCAGAAGTGGCGCCGTATACTATTACGTATTAGACGCTCGTGTACAGCCTGGCAATTTCATACAAACCATCCGTCTTGAAATTCGTGGGTCATGTCTGGCAAAGCAGCTCGGAGCTACTCCCATACCTCGAATCGCGCCAAGGCGCGCACTGCCACAGAACGAAAAGACGGTTTCAAAAGTGTTCTTGAGAATCCATTTCGAATCCAATGGTTATTTCCATCCATTTTTTCCATTCTCTGACATGCCTAACGCATCAAGCTAGGCCCTCAATCCCACAAAACGCACAAAATATGTTCCTTGAGACTCTTATAGCCACCTTGGGAACCACTGTAAAACGGAGAACTCGGAAACCGAAACCTGTCAAGGCAGGCGCTTTACCCCGATTGCAAACTGCAAATTTGGTGGACGGGGCGATCCCAGACTCAGAGCCGATGGTAGAATGTTCGAAACCCTCTCCACCTTCTAACGATCTTACTTCTTCACCGGTGATTGAAAATCTCGCACCGCCTTTTGACTACATCACAATCGGCATCAATGAAGTGACAAGGAGACTTGAATCGCAAGTAAAGTCTTTCCGAAAGTCTGTTACGCTCACCACTGCCTGTCCTGCGAATCCAATACCTTCCATTACTGCCGTCTTTGTATGCCGTGCCGATGTCAACCCTCCAATCTTGTTAGATCACATCCCTCATCTTGTCGCCGGATGCAACCCTACTTGCCCTGAATCCGACCCTCGGCAGCCCCTGAAACTGATTGTCTTACCAAAGGGCTCAGAGCCCGCGCTTGCTCAGGTGCTTGGTCTGAGACGAGCGGCCGTGATAGCTATTCATGTAAGCGCTCCAAACGTCACAATCTTCTCTTCTGATGCACTCGATTAGGATAATGCACCATATCTACCTACTTTTTGCGACATGCTTCAATCCGTGCCTGCCATCAGTGCACCTTGGCTTGCGCCTCCATTTCAGCCCACTTCTCCGAGATCCTTGATTCCCACTCACATCAAACAACTGCGTACCAGTACACCCAAAGATATGAAAGCTGCGAAAGAACAAAGGGCGAAGGCGAGAGCTGCAGCTAAAAAGAGTAGTGCAAAGCCCGGACCGAAGAAACGTGTAATCCTTACAATAGAAGGACCAAACACATAATGGAACCCTCGATAGGCAATGTCAAATTCCACACCTTCGGTGAATATATGCCTGCAAGTATCGAACATTGATCAGGCCTCTTATTTTACACTCAAAGTCACGTGAATTTAGTAATTTGATAGTGATTTACGGCGTACGCGTTCTGTCCACGTTCTTACAGTGAACCATCACGGTCTTCGATTACACCTTCCACTCCATTTCGTGCATATATCGCGCCCTGATGTTTATTGCTATCATCGGTTCGCGTTTTTCGGGGAAGTCCACTGTCGAAGATTATCTGATTGCCAAGGGCTTCACGTCTGTCCAATTGCGCAACAAGAATGCAGAGGGAGGTCCTGCTAAGCCCCTAGTTCCAGTAATTCGGAAGATCGATAACAATCCCCTTCAGGCTACAGGAGGCGTCAAAAATATGGACATGCAGCTAGGTTTGCCTTCGCTTCCGGTGCACACCAACGATATCAGTGACGCACAAGAACGGTTCTCGGCATTGAACTCGCCCATGTCGCCGGACTCCAACTTGCAACCCATTTCCTTTGATTCCCCAGCCCTGCTGCTGGATTATGTCACGCAACATTGGAGGTCAAATTTCGTTACGACTGACCTTGACTCAGATGGACTAGTGAACGAATTCATCAGGCGTCCGTTCTTTATGCTGATCAGCATAGACGCACCCGTCATGCAACGTTATCATCGCTCCGATGGGTGAATACTTCTGATCAGTTTGATGTGACATCCAGCTGAAAAACAACTTAGCCTGATGAGCACAACGAGTCTCGAAGACTTCGTACGGGATCATGATCGCGAAGTGTTCGGAGATCGATCGGGGTCAGACTCTACCGACAAGCTCTCACTTCTATGCCGTGCCAGCTCGCAAGTCAAACTCAAAATAGCCAATTCCTTCGATTCCATTGCAGAGTTCCACTGCCACCTGGATTCTTTAGACATTACGAATACAAATCGCCTTAGACCTCAATGGGATACATACTTCATGGTATGGACGCTGTTCTATGTTGCAGCTAGATTCAAATAGCTTCAGACGCTCGCAGATCTTGCTTCGCAACGTTCCAACTGTATGAAACGCCGTGTAGGCGCCATACTTGTCCGTGAAAACCGTATTGTTGCAACGGGGTACGTCGAGCACTTCGACTTCTGGGTATTCTCCGTTATTTAATTCTACAGTTATAACGGCACTCCTCGCGGCGTCAAAAACTGCAATGAAGGTACTTGTTCTTCCTTTTCCTGCTGTTTTCCGTTAATTACAATGCAGGGGGGTGCGGATATTGCAATCGCACGGCGGAGACTAAGAGCACTGGATGTCTTTGTTTACATGCAGAAGAAAATGCGCTTTTAGAAGCTGGAAGAGACCGGGTTGGCGTGAATGCCACTATATATTGTAATACGTGGGTACAACAAACATTGACCCCTTTACTGCCCGTTTACGTCAAGGTCCAGATGTCCGTGCTTGACGTGCACAATCAAGATTATCCAAAGTGGTGTCAAGAGAGTGGTCTACAATTTGAGCTATAAGGTGTAAGTCCACTAACTTCATGTAACCATATTCTAACATTGTTCTAGAGATGAAGCCTCTGCACAGCTGTTCCAGGAGGCCAGAGTAGAGATCTTCAGATACGTTCCGCCGCCGGAACCATAAATTGGCAGTGATGCGTAATATGATACCAACCAGGAATGTATCATTCATTCAGGATCAAACTTACATTGTCCTGTATATCCCACTTGTATTCTCTCAAAAAAGTTACCTCCTCTGTTAAACGTCCACACGTTGCCAGAAGCGCCAGCCATACAGCGTCTTCATTGCCCCTAGCGAGTGTCACGTACAACTCCCTCGCACAGGTCTGCAGTTCTTCGTGCGCCTGTTTGTGCAGGAAGCGCCTGAATGCGACAATGACCTGCCAGCCGTACGTATCCTCCATATGAACACGAGCTACAGCAGCTGTCATCGTCCTCAAGATGGAGCAATATAAGCGGTGAGAGTGGGTGTATGCTGATTCCGTTCCAACCGCTCCATGGCCACGGCGTGCGAGAGCGTTTTGGGTGTCAGAAGCGTCCTGCTTTTTCAAAATGTTATCAAAACGAGGCCATACATCGTCCCATACTCGCCGGCCCATGAAACTCCCAACGTGAGTCACGAGGGATTCCACAAGGCCGGCAGCCGCACTGACCACAAATGGCTCGGCGTCACTGAGGCGATTCAAGATGAATGGCCAAGCTTGATGGATAGGGGGTAACAGGGCTGACTCAGGGAGGACAGGCGTCGCTGAGCTTAGCAGGGTCAAGATCCGGGCACGAATGACAGGCGAAGCGTGCGTGAGGAAATATATAGATCGTGAAACCATCTGTGTGGTTAAGGCTTGCGCCGGTGTGGGCACAGGCTCGGCATCAAATTTCGGTTGTGCGGTAGCACCATCCTTTCGGGTCTCATCAGATTCCTCCTCTGGTTTGGTAGTACCCCACGCCCTCTGAGGGGCCGGACCATAGTCAGTGCTGTCTTCCTCCGATGGGGGATCACCACGATGCGTCAGCCATTCGAGAAGTGGTTCCAATGAACGAGTGATCATTGACGATTGTACGCTGTCCCCACTTTTATTTTTGGTAGGCGGTTCTTCGGTCTCGATGACTTTAACCACTTCCCCTAAGACTTCTACCAAGCCTTGAACGATGATGTCGTACCCATGATACTCATCCAAACGGTCAAAGCATTCTTCAACAACATCACCAGCCTTCTGAACCACGTCGGCGCCTACGAGGCGCACAAGGACAGCCATCACTTTTGTCGCATCAACATCAAGCCACCGGTGGCTAAGGCGACGGGAAATAGAGTCCAACGCGTAGTCAAAGTTTGACAGCAGCAGGCTTGCAGGCGATGCGTATGACATGACAGCTGAAATAAATTGTAATGTCGCCAGGCCTGTCAGGGAGAGATGCGGTGTGGGAGACACGATGGAATGTAACACCGGATATAAGACATGGATGAGAATGGAGGCGTAGCGAGCCTGTAATATTCCCGCACTGATCGAAAGCAACTGCAAGCAAAATGTCTTGTGCAGTATGGGTTGGTCATCGGAGAAAGCAGGTACTGCGGCCCTTGGCTCTGCAACCTGCAGGGTGGCACGGATGGTTTTGAATCCCTTGGTGAATTCTGTGTTCAGCAGTGAGTCGTCCGTGTGACGATCCGTGCGGGGAGCATCGGATTGGCTGCTGAAATCGGGCTCCTCGTCCCACAGCTCAGCGAGGTCACGAGATAGACTCCTTGCAAACCGCTCCAGTTTCCTGCTATGGGGCCCGCTCGAAATAGCCATGCCACCTTCTTCAAGACTAAAACCGCCAATTCCCTCAAGGAGGCGAGCAGCACACCATAGCGCTGCAACGGCATTATTGGATCGTGAGTAACGTCCAGTGGTGACGAACCATTCGACAGCGTAGATGCAATTTTCGCCACTTGTTCTCCCCAAACCGCGTAGCATGCGAGCCAGAGCAACATGTGTGGACCTTGCGAGGACATTTTTTAACGTCGTCTCCGGAAAATTAACTGTTACTGGGTTATCTGCAGTATCCTCCAGTAAGAGCTGAGCGACGGAACCCTGGCTGACAGTCACTTGGGGACTCGTAAATTCTAAGACAGAAAGCAGCGTAAAACCCCACTTCTCAATCCCGCCGGTCGGCCCTAATAATGTGTCGATACCCGAAGAAATTGATGTCAGACCAAGGCCAGTAGAAGACATGCTACTAGGCGTAGCCAACCTGCAGATTGCCTCTATCTGGCCTGCGATGTGTTCGACCTTGGTGTTATTTTGGGAAACGATGGATCGAGGTAGAGAACTGAGGTTCTCTTTCGATATATCCAAAAGTGCTTGGAGTAATGGTAATCTTGCATCCGAAGGAGCTGCCAGCAGCCCAGATAAGGCTTGGTGGGCGATCCGCGAAACTTCCGGAAAAGAAGAGTTGGATAGTGACAGGAGCCAAGATAACAAAAGAGGCCGAGATTGGGGAAGAGTTATATATGTGGTGGCAAGGATAATCTTTGAGAAAGACGACAGGGCAACCAAGGCGAGCGGGGTCGGATGACTCACGAGGGTCATCAAAGAATTTAATGCAATGTGTAACTGCGATGCCGACGCACGCAACCAACTTGAAGTACGTGTTGTCAGGTATGGGTGCGACTCTGGCGGTTTAGGGCCCACTGCAGGAGCGTCTGCGAGATTGATGAAGTCTTCAAGGTCCACGACACTCCGAACGACACCCTCTCGGATACACACGTCATCTCCTAACGACTTCACAATTACAGGCTCCATGGCCTCAAGACTTAGAGCGACGATGTCTCCATTGACCCACCCCTTCCTGCTCGACATCCCCAGAGCAATTCTGGTCATGGTACTCACAACACCAGGCAAGATGGAAGGAACAAATTGCTCTGAAGCATACACATCGATCAGTGCACGTAGAATTTTAAGAGAGATACGCTGCAATGGGAGATGAGGAGACTTCGCGGTGAGGAGGAGCGTATTGACAGTCTGTCCGAGAATAGGCATGAATTGCCGGCTCTGAGAATGTGTTCGAAGTTGTGAAACGCGTGTGTGCAACAATTCCTCTGGAGAGTCCCGTGGTGCTTCCTCTGCGCGACGTTCCCGAATGATAGCCCACAAACATCGTGCAGCCGCTTCTTTGGTTTCGTCGTCCCTGACTTTGCCTTTACCCTTGCCTTCGATGTCCCCGATAATGGAGCTGCAAAGCTTGAATATCTGATCCCATATTTGGATGTCACAGGACCACCACCACGTTTCGCATAGAATTGCAAGAACGCCAAAAATCTTCTCCAGAACTCGGTCCGGTATGGCGGACGACTCATTCCGACGGAGAATGGTAGATAAAGGGAAAAATATGTATGACACCAAAGATGGTGACAAGGTGAAGCCAGTTTTACGCGCATCCAGTAGCGTGACTTCAAGGCCGGATAACAGACGCACGACAACTGTTATGGTCGCAGCAGACAGCTGGGACCCCTCCAGCAACGGGATGCATATTGATTTGAACTGAGCATCAGGTTAACACGTCGGACTATGATTTGTATTACGTTGTACACACATTTGAGAACCATTGTTGGGATAGAGCATCGTTGGGTGGCGTCACGGTGCCCATTAGCGTTGGAACGGAATGCATTGCATCAAATGCGAAGTCGGCGACTCCAGCTCCAGTGATATACCGTGACCGTGACCGTGTGACAGTTTATTATTGAGTGAATCATGATTTCAGATTCAGAATGCTTTTCAATCCATTCAAGGTGAATAATTACTCATGCCTCCATTCCGATTTTTCTCTTCCTATCACTTGTCGCCCTTGTTATAATCAGACCGGTATCTGAACCTCTGTCCATTCCTTTCTTTTCCCTTCAATGAGTCCTGAACCTCCGAGGATTCTGCTTGTCGACTCATATGACTCTTTCACGTACAAGTCAGTCACTACTTACACCTTTGAGGGAGACAACTCAACCTTTTTAATAGCTTAGCATCTTTGTGTCGAAAGGCTATCCCAAACTGCTACGTGCACATCGTTAAGAACGATGACATAGGTCTTACAGATCTACTGTCGTATCTACCCTACTTCTCTGGTGTCGTCGTTGGCCCAGGCCCAGGATCCCCAGATGTCCCAGAGGATGTTGGTCTTGTCAAAGACCTATGGAAAATTAGCGATGCGCATCTTTTGCCTATATTTGGTGTTTGCTTAGGCCTCCAGAGCCTAGGCATCGAGCATGGGGCTGCCCTACGAAGGCTCTCTGTTGTCAAGCACGGCCAAGTATCTGCTGTTGAACACACTGGCACAGATATATTCAAAGGCGTCGGGCCCGTGGATGCCGTTCGTTACCACTCCCTCCATGTCGAGCTCAGTGGTGCGAAGAACATTGAGGAACTCGCATCAACTTATGATGCGGCAAATGGAAGGGTAGTGATGGCCATTAGGCATTGTACTCGACCCTTCTGGGCAGTTCAATATCATCCTGAATCAGTTCTCACTCGTGGAGGCGTCGAAGTCATGCTGAACTTTTGGCGTTTGGCCCGTGCCTGGAGTTCTTCTCATGGGCGAGTCACACGCCCATGGGATCAAAAGGCGGATAGTGTTTTTGGCACACCGTGGCCATATATTCGTCCGCAACCAAGCACCCCTCGTACCAACACGCCACTAACCCCTTCTACGATCAAATTGAGCATCCCAGGCCTTTCTGCTCCCGATATCTGCGAGGTCTTAGGCGTTGACGATGACTCTTCCCCATTTGTTATGTTGGAATCTGCTGCACAGCCAGGCAGATTCACTATCATCGGCTGCCTGACTTCGGCGTCCTTGCGAGTTACATACACGGTTGGAGATAGTTCCATTCATCTGGCTGATGGGGAATCGTGCGATCAAGTAGATTTGGGATCTCACGACGTGTGGTCTTGGCTTACTTCTTTCATGAACAAGCGGAAAGTCGTTGGTGGCTCACCAGAGATTCCATTCTGGGGTGGCCTCATGGGCTACCTAAGCTACGAACTCGGCGTCGAATCTCTCAAAGTACCAGCCGAAAGGATATCTACCGAGGGGCGACACCCCGATGTCAACCTCGTATTCGTAGAACGCAGCATAATTCTTGACTCGACATCTGGAAACATTTATCTCCAATCTATTATGGAAGACGACGACGAATGGCTCACGGAGATAGTTGTACAGCTTCACTCTGCCGCCCGCAATTATTCAACATATTCTTCATTTAATACGTCCCCTTCTTCAACGAAGGTGCGACCAAATACGTCTACCGTTATTTTACCAGATCGAGATCTCTATCGATCCCGCATCAATACGGCCAAAGAATACCTCTTTGCCGGAGAATCATATGAGCTATGTCTTACAGCTAATACCCGCATCACTTTAAACGACCCGCTTTCACCGAAAGCTTCATCTACCTACTCACCCTCCTGGCAACGTTATAAACATCTTCGCGAGCTCAACCCCGCCCCTCACGCTGCTTACCTTCGATTACACCCAACAACTTTACTGGCCTCCTCGCCAGAACGTTTTCTCTCGTTCACTCGTCCGCCTGGGGCCACGTATCAACTACGTCCCATCAAAGGCACCATCCGGAAAGGCCATGATGTCACTCGCGCTGTTGCTGAAAAAGCGCTTAGAGGCAGCCGGAAAGAGGTTGCCGAAAACCTCATGATTGTTGATCTTATTCGACATGATTTGCATGGAGCTGTTGGAGAGAATGTGGAAGTCAAGCAGTTCTGCACTGTGGAGGAATATCAGACGGTGTGGCAGCTTGTTAGCGTCATTGAAGGCAAGCCGGCAGAGGGTGCCGATCGAGCTGCCAGCCACTATGCTAATGGCGCACTTGGGTGGGAGGTTCTCAGACGCAGCTTACCCCCGGGTATGTCGTATAGAGCTACTCCTAACTCAAACGTTACTCATTACTATCACAGGTAGCATGACCGGAGCCCCGAAGAAGCGCAGCGTTGAAATCCTCCGACAACTGGAAGATGAAGAACGCAACGTTTATTCCGGTGTCTTTGGTTACTGGTGTGCTGGCGGCGGTGGCGACTGGTCTGTTACCATCCGCAGTTGCTTCAAATATGACGACCGTTACGAATGTGATGCTCATTCGTGGACAAAATTCAATAACCCCGGCTTCTACCCGGGGGTTCATGAGCCGGAGCATTGGGTGATTGGTGCAGGAGGGGCCATCACTGCACTATCCGATCCTGACGCAGAGTGGGACGAGATGCTGGCAAAGCTACAATCGGTCCTCCGCGTTTTTGGTGCGGCTGTACCTCGTGGGCATTAGCGGTTCATGTTGTCTTGATGGCTTCCTTCTTCACCGCGGGTCTTCGTCGTCTTACGCACTAAGTACTTACTACTGAATTCAACTTCACATCTTCACCGTAAGTACCTGTCATGTATGGCATGCTACTGAAGAATTCTCAGTCGTGATTGATTCCGTATGAGTATTGGATTGGGTCGTGAAGTAGCGAATTTCGAGCGTTGTGATCACTAATGAGGCAGTGCTCCTCGATGCGCTCATCTTTAGTTGGCCATCAATATTTCAATGCCCGGTAATGACAACGTGATCCTCAGTCCAGACCCTTACCGAGTTACACATGACAATGCCGAGGGTTCCCACCAAGCTCAAGGTCAGTCCATCTACTAAAACAAAAATTCTCCTGACTTGCGTCGCTCCGATGTCGCTAACCGGCAGCCTGAGGTTGACCATTGGGATTCGAACATGACCGACTTGAAACAGTCCTGTTGCGACAGGACCAAGGCTTGTTCACCATTTCATTCCACTTAATTCTAGACTACCCCATTGCCGGTATTCCCAGAATTACGGCGCCCAATGATGCTACTGAGACAGTTGTCATGCGAGAGTGTTACAAGCCACCTGTAAGTACTTTTCAAATTGTTATCAATCGCTAGAGACGCTTGCACAGCTTTTAAGACATTCTGATTGATCCTTTTACAGTATATACATGGACCGAGTATAAGTATCTCGCGCTTTACTATCGGGATTCTGCCACCTCTCTACAAGACATGTCCGAGTCGGACACCATCTCCATATGCAGTGCACCTCCAAGGTTTGTGCCTTTTGCGATACAACTTGAATTATTTTTCCTGCCATCCTGACTTCTGGCTTTCAGTTATGATACAGCGACTCAAGAGCCTGGTGACCTCGAAGAAGAAGAATATCTCTCGAGATCTGCAATGGAAGCGTCCTCGGTGGCTTCGCAAGCCACCTTATCAACAGATACCCTCGTTGAGCCCAGGATGACGTTGTCTTCAGCTGATGCTGGAGCCAGAGGACCATTCACATTCTCACCATCCGGGACAAACGCTATGCTACTCCTGCCCCATCCACTCTCTCCAAATTCAAGTCCTCTGTATCATATTTCTGTCTCGAGTGACTGCTTCAAACCTCACATATACACCACGACTATTTGCAGAGGAGGATCTGACCAAGGCCGGATTGTTGCGGAAATCAAGTCTCTTCTTCCTCATTTCCGTTGGCGTGCTTCCGCTGATATGGCACGTTCGTAGACAACCTCTATGCCAGCACACTAAATATCCAGGGACTGTTCAAGTTGGCCCAAAGATGGCTTATCTTGCAAATATACATATCCGCAAGGGAGACTGCGATGCGGTAGGTTATTGCATCAACCAATCGATCACAAGTATTTGCCGAAGTGACATGCTATAAAGATGCGGCAACGATACGACTGGCAGTTTCACGAGGGCAAGTTTCTCAGGTGGGAGACCAATTGTCGTGACGGAAAAGTGCGAGTTCTTCTTTGTGTGGATGTTGTTTACTTACCGGAGTTCATGGTGCGTAGGTGACCTCCATCAAATGCACCCGGTACGGATTGAAAGACGCCCCCGTTCTTGCTTCCTTCCGTCCAATCAAAAGAAGGGGAGAGCTTCAGACATTGGAAGTTTTTCCGGAAGGCCGACCCTTTATGGACGATATCGTCGTTTCATGCCTTGCAACAGAGTCGAGAAGAAGCACTAGGTATGATAAGTGATGTCGGGAATACTGTCTTCAGTGCATGCATGCACCGCTGGTATATACCCCGCCGAATACTTTAATCAGCAAACACTTTCCTGTGTATACCATGAGAGCAATGTGTCAGGGTTCACTACTAGACGTGAGTCCGAGTCAGACCTGGCTTTGGGATAGTTTTTGACACTCACTTCTGAACTTGTCCAACTTTGATTGTTGTACGCTGCTAAGCTTCAAGTTTCTGAGTACCTTTACAGCTCAGATTCGGTCATAATCTGAGGAGAGCCAGGAAAGATTTGATGATATAAAATCAAACAGTTCGCCAAAAACTTCTCACTCAACCTTAGATAACTCTCATGTTGCACTTCCGATAGTCATGGCCCTAATTGTGCTGCAGCGTACTACTTTGGCTGACATGGTTAGTTAAAGTTATGAATACCTAAATATGTGGGCTGACTGCTAGGACTGTGTGCATGGACGGAAGTGCGTGCATTGCCGCCACTTGACAGCCTCCTTGTCGCCACATCACTGAAAGTTTCACTTGGGCCTTTACAGGTGCAGTACGGTATGACTGGAAGTATTTCAAAAATATTCGGTTTGCCGACGCTTAGCCAGTTTCACTGAAGCTTAGTCAGTCATGAACTTGAATCAACAGAGATCGAACTTTAACCAATACAAGTACATACTGTGGCGTCGTTATCATTACACACACAAGGCTTGGAATATATGTATCCCGCGCTTTATGACCGTGTCTCGTACAGGCTTGTCAGACGCTATCTCAATGTCGGACATCATTTCAATATGCAGCGCACCTCCAAGGTCTGTGCCCCTCCGTGATACAATGAATTTCATCTCGACTCTTGGCCTCCAGCTATGATACCGCGGTTCAAGAGCCTACTGAACTCGAACAAGAAGAATATTTCACAAGATCCATAATAGGAACGTCGTTGGTGTTGGCCCCGCTGGCCACTTTATCGACTGATACGTTCGTTGAGCCCAGGATGGCATCATCTTCAAGCAACTTGGTCCCACAACTAAATAGAAGCGACAGAGTAGATGCAGAAGTAAGAGGACCATTCACGTTCTCACCATTCGGCACAAACGCTATGCTACTCCTACCCCATCCACTCTCTCCAAATTCACGTCCTTTATATCACATTTCCGTCTCAAGCGACTGCTTCAGACCACACATAAATACCACGACTATTTGCAGAGGAGGATCAGATCGAGGCCGGATTGTTGCAGAAATGAAGTCCGAGCTTCCATATTTTCATTGAGGTGCTTCCGCTGATGTGCCTCACTCATAGACGGCCTCTATGTGAGCACGCTAAACATCAAGGAACGGTTCAAATTGGTTCAAAGATCGCTAATATTGAAAACGCATTTGTCCGCAAGGGGGACAGCGAATCGGTAAGTCATTACATTAACCGATCGATCGCCGCTATTTTCCGAGTGACAATGCTATAAAGATACAACAACGACATACCTGGGTTTTTCGTGACGACCTGTCTCTCAGGTGGGAGGCAATTCATCACGGCGGAAAGGTGCGAATTCTCTTGGTGTGAATGGAGTTTGCTCACAGAAGTACATGGTGCGTAGGTGGTTTCCGTACAATGCAAAGCTGTGTATGGAGTAAAAAATGCTCCCGTCCTTGCTTCCTTCCGTCCAATGACAAAAAGGGGGGAGCTTCAGACATTGGAAATTTTCCCGGAAGGTCGGCCCTTTATGGATGATATCGTCATTTCATGCATTGTAATGGAGTCGAGAAGAACAACCAGGTATGATAAGTGAAATCAGAAACACTGTCTTTGCATGCATACACCTTGGTATATACCCCTTTGATTGCTTGAACCATCAGGCACTTTCTTATTTATGCCATGAGAGCAATGTGTTTGAGTTCACTGCTAGACATGAGTCATACCTAGTTTTGGAATAGTTTTGGCACTCACTTCTGCACCTGCTGTCCGACTTTGATCCGTTCATACACTGTATTCTGATAAGCGTTCTGAGTCACATTTAACGCCTCCGCACGCTCAGATAGGTCAGGTATCGGAACGAGCTCGTAATCTGAGGAGAGGTGCCAGAAAAACGTTGATGATATACGAATGAGTGGTCGGTTGGGGTGGCTTGCTTTACGCCGCTCCATAGTCTAGAAAGAATGTTGTCAACTCTTCACTTGTTCGACAGGTGTGAGCAGTGTGTATAACCTGGAGCGTGGCCTCATTAACGACTACCTCATGGAACCCGGCTTTAATAAGACCTCCAGTCAGATGTTCAATCTGCTTCCCTGCTTGCACGAGAAGATAACGTCCAGTAGGTGGGAACCTAACAGGGATGCGCTTTCCAGTATTACGTGCCCAGATGTTGAGGCCAGGATATCGTGAGCGACCATGGATGGTTAAGCAGTTGAGATCTGTGTGAAACCCCGCCAGTATAGTGTCCCTTTGCCCATACCTCACCAAATCAGAAGCCGTTGGGCCAAGTAGATGCGGGCTATCCATGACACCAATTAATCAGTCGATAGAATGAACACACATAAGTTACTAACCCATATTTCCCCGCGTCCTTAATAAAGTCCCGAGGAAGTCCGAGACCGATCGCTGTCATTTCAGCAATATTCTCAACACTGTTTGAGTTAGCAACAACATCAGACATGAATGACATGGATGGGGCTTACGCATTCTTCATCGAATGCCCCCATTTCTCCATGGTAGCTTCCCACTTCTCCCTGATATCAGGTGCTTGCGGAACAACATTCGGAGCGTTGAGCGCAGGATACTCGGTCTCGTACGGAGGGGGAACACCCATTTTCCAGAAAAATCTACATTTCGGGTCGGGATGGTGTCCAGAGATATCTAATGGCCGCTCTGCCGGGTCCAGGCTGGCGATAATGTCCAAGCATGGCTCGTCGACGGCACATTTGGGCTTTTCTGTATTATCGAGAGTGACGCCAACTTGATAATGAATCTCTGGGCGCTCATCCTTCTGCAGCTCCTCAGCAGGCTGTGCGAAATAATCCTCAATGAGATCGAGGAAGATGTCGTTGTCTTCCTCTGATACGCGAGAATCGTGAACAAGGAGTGCTCCGTATGTGATCAACGCATCAGCGGCCTGCGAATTGGCAAGTGGTCAGTGGTAGCCGTGGGTGGAAGAGCCGAAGGCAAAACCTTTTTGCATTCCTCTTGTACTCTGACCGATTGTTCAGGGAGAGACAAGAAAACATCGAGGTCGATGACTGGTAGGGTATCGGATAGAGTCAACATGGTTAGCCCACCTTCGACTCGGCTGATAGTTCTTTATAAGACGCATCCCATAACAGTGGATACGGCACCAGTTCTATAACAGTTGACAGCTGGGGTACCGCTCATGAGAGTAAGACAAAGGGTGCCATAACCAACTGTCCTCTGTCCATCCAAGGCCAATGTTCCTCTGTTCACTAGATCCAGCCGTCGCTCGGCTAGATTACTTCCATGATACTACTAGATAAGTATATAAATCGCTGATCCCGAATAAGACTCGCTCGGAGGAACGTGGATTTTGGAGGAGAAAGAAACATCTATCTATACATCCTTGACTCGTCTCCTCGCTGTCGAAAATATTTGCACAGCGCTGCCAAAAGGTGCGTGTAGTAAACATGAGGCCTTGATCCTCGGAGACCTGCTTAGCTTTCACCAGCACACCTCTCGGCACATTCCGCGCTAGTCACCCTGTTCCCCTTCCACCTCACCTGCACGGACGCAACCTTTTGCACAACTACCACTTGCATAATACTCCCCTTTCCACGAATACTTGACTGCCACCATGATCAAGGTGTGTGCATTCACCAGTTCTCCACACAGAAAGCCAAAGAACCTGATGTGCATAGATATGGAGTATGAAGAAGAACGAGGACGCGGCAGCTAAGAGGAGGCCAAAGACGAGCGCTGCACAAATACGAGTGCAGAAAGGTGTGCGCTGGTGTCATTTGCTTTCGATCTGGTTTCTGAATTTACGCGATTTCAGATCTCACCGAACTTGACCTCCCACCCACCATGAAGACTAACTTCCCGGACCCCTCCGACCTCCTGAACTTCACTCTTACCATCACCCCCGACGAAGGTGCGTATACTGGATAATGTACATAAAATTGCTCACAAAAAGCTGCCAGGAATGTACAAGGGTGGCGCTTTCGATTTCTCTTTCAACATTAACACCAACTACCCTCACGAGCCACCTAAGGTCAAGTGCATGCAAACGGTGTGTTTGATTTACGCCACTCTCTGCTATGTTAACTCCATGTGAAATTCAGATATACCACCCGAACGTTGACCTCGAGGGAAACGTGTGTTTGAATATCCTCCGAGAAGATTGGAAGCCAGTTCTAAATCTGAATTCGGTTATGGTCGGCCTACAATATCTTTTCTTGGAGCCTAATGCAGACGACCCACTAAACAAGGGTGCGGTACCTTTACTCTGGCAGATGCATGAACTCGTCTGACCACGCTTCACAGAGGCAGCAGAAGAACTACGAAAAAATCGCGAACAGTTCCTGCACAATGTTAAGACGTCTATGCGTGGCGGTATTCTCAAGGGCGTGTCATACAACAAGGTCCTTGTACCATAATTGTTGTTAGATGCGTGTAGATGTTCTCTTTTGTTCACCTTGCTTTGCGATGGCAGTATTCTTATTTTAGCGATCATCGAGATATTTGATCTTTATCGAGATCATTACAAGGCTTGATACGATACACGTAAGATACACGATCTCCCAGTCATTTCATCCACATACATTCAACTGCCCCTGTATGTGGTGAAGGAATACGGGCTAATTAAAAGTGGGATATGGTAGTGCTCTTCTGTGTTTTCGACTTCGAAAGTGATCTGCAGACAGGAGTCAGGCGATATGCAAGAACTGCCTAGTAGTAGACCAATGTTACCTCCACCCAGGGATAGAAGCATTTCCTGCCTGTCTTCTCAAAATACTCCTTCGGCTTGAAGACAATCTTGTACAGCCCGGCCCCCACTTCCTTCTGTTGCAATCTAGCCTCATTGGATCCTCGTGGTGGCAGCATGTCCATGCATCGTCCATCGGCATCTGTGACACTGAGAGAGTATGAAGAACAATGTGCAACTTTGTATCCAAGAAGTAGCAATCAACATACCCGGTTGCAAACGGGCTGAAAATGTCAATGCCCCTCTGTCCTTTATGGTAGACTTGGATGTTCACATCCACTCCCGCTGCTGGCCTCCCAGTGGAGACATCGAGAACTATAGAGTGTGGATGACTGGCTGGATTTTCCTTGACACACTGAGTGCTCACTATGACATGTGATTGGTCCCTTTGACATGATGTATAGTAGATGGGGATTCTCTTCTCGTCTGTGCAGATCCTTTATATGCGTTAAGTTAGTCAAATTGTGCTCCAAAATGCCGAGAAATATCGCTGCGTCACTGTCGTGGTGGAGACTCAAGGATGCGTCCTCCTTGGGATAGCGTCCGGCCCCTGTTTTCGCATGTATCCCAATTTGACGCAACATCACGTGCTAATGCATGAATCTGAATCCATTGACTGGATGAACAGGCACAAATTTTGTCGAAATTCATGTCTGCTTCCTCTGATCCCACAGCCCCGCCTCTGGGCAAGTACCTCGCCTCCTCAGGTGCGCTCCAAGAGAGACATATACATACACACATATACTGACTTTATGCAGACAAGAAAACACGAGACAAAGCCGTTAAAAAACTCGCCGCTTTCCTATCTAATGAATCTGGAAATGTCTTGCCAGATCTTGAAATGGCCAAGCTGTGGAAGGGCATCTTTTACTGTGTGTCCCGTCCGCATTCACCCTTAATCACCACATCTGATGTCATACGTCAGGTTTCTGGATGTCGGATAAGCCACTTGTACAGCAAGCGGTGGCGGGGGAGCTAGCGGAGCTCACTCTCACAATCACTGACGTACCTTCGTCACTCAATTTCCTGCGGGGCTTTTGGACAATGACGGTTAGAGAGTGGAATGGCATTGACCGACTTCGGTACGTCCGCAGATCTTATGACGTTGCATTTTGGGTATTAATTTTGACTTTCAGGATGGACAAATATTACATGCTCGTCAGGAAGTTCGTGAATGCCAGCTTTAGGCTTCTGATACGGACAGAATGGGACGCTGCGGTTGTTGATGAGTACAACTTAATATTGTCCGACTCCAGCGGACCGCTATGGTAAGGTGCACTCTTGAATATCGAATCGCAGGCTTACGGCTATCCTTGCAGCAATGATATACGGGTGCCAGCCAGTCTTGCATTCCACCTATCGGAAATCTACCTCGAGGAACTGGACAAAGCTCTGTCGAGCTCAGAGTCGCCTCCTCCAGCGCCATTGTCGACACTGCTATCGCCTTTCATCGTGCTCGCAGCACGAACGCCCACAAACACGACTTATAAACACATACAATCGTCGTTATTCGTGCCTTTGCAAAATTCGCTCAAATCATCGTCAGGTCCTCCAAGCCGCAAAAGAGCGCGCACGTCATCTAATTACTCAGAGCTTCTGGCCAACACTTGCATCTGCAATTCAGAGAGTGAAGGAGCGCGGGATGCAGATGCTGTACGTAAGTCGATACTGCAGAAAATCTTCGATGTAGCAAGCGAAACAGAAACCCGGGATGCAAATAGGCGGAGAATGTACGCTTTCTACAAGGATGCAGGTGATGACGAGGATAGCGCTGGATGATATCATATACCACATGTAATGCCTCTGCTTGTGCCGTCATTTGTTACGAATACACTACTGCAGTGGGGCTACAAATCTGGCAGCTCGCGTTGCGTCAGACGTTTCCATGTGGACTCCCTCCACCAATCCTCCATGCTGTCGATCCGCTCCCAGAGGGTCTCCTCGTCTACGCCGTAGATAGTATATTTTGCACCATCCAGTACACGGCCATCGCGGCTGGCCACGTCTCGAGCAGCCTTATTTTCACCCCTGGAATGGCGATAGTTATTTTGAGCAGTGTAGCAACAAAAATAAGTAGTCGCCTACCGTAGGAGATCTAGAAGCTCCTGTCGGTCAGGGAAGAATAGTCGAGGTTCGAGTACTGCGAGAACAGCAAGAGCAGCGCGGAAAAGAAAAGAATCTCCTTCTAGTAGGAGCACGTCCCATAAGCGTGCGCATGCTTCGAAGGGCAAGTGGTCCAGGAATAGCGGGACAAGCCAGTCAGGCAGGTAAGCGCCAGGTGATATCTGGTGCTGCTTAAAGTTGAAGTACACTGGAAAAAAATGAATCAGGCCGAAGCGGTGGAGGAGAATATTCTAATACTCACTTTTTGGCATGCTATCAGCCAGAAGGGTGTCGAATATCCTGAGCAAGGCATAAGCAAAGTGTCTTTATTACATGTCTTTATGCTCACCGATAATAAGCCTCGACCTAGATGCTATGATTCAGTCAGATTCTGATTCAAACCAAACTGCAGCACTCACGTCATCCTTGGTAGCAACGCTGCCATAAAATGATCTCATACAATGTCTTTCCAGGAGGTTTCTCATCACTACGAAGCCTTGTTGTGGTTTCATGTTCAGTAGGATCATCCCAGCGATTTTTGCAGTTCCGTGAACATATTCCAGACCCTCATCTGCACGAGAGACGATCCATGCGCATAGCATATCCTTGAGGTCTTGGTAGAGCGGCCCAGTCTCTGGGTGGAAGATGTGAAGGCCGGGAAGAGTGGACAGAATGTCTTCTTCGATGGCTTGTAGGGTTTCAGCAGGAAACAAGCCGGCAGAAAGCGCACGTTTCGCTCGACTGAGACAGTTCTTGTAGTTATCTTGAAATATAATCAAGGTTAGGGTGTAATATGGGGAGCGGTTTGTATATGCGGTACCTACCTTTGCTGAGAGCGAGTGCGTTACCAACAGCCTGCTGCCACATCGAAGCTCGTAGTTTAGTAGGTATGCCGTCCCACCAGAGTCTGCGAAGATTGGGATTCTTATGGACAACTCGCCAATCAGGGAGTATCTCCTTCTCCCATGTGTAGATAGAATGCTCGATCTTGAGTTCGCGAGCTAAGCGGCGTTCTTGCAGTGCTTTCCGCCGCTTTTCCTCTAGTACCAAATTAGCATACATCCACTATGAATGCGACCAGAAAATCACCTGCGGCACGACTTTGCTTCATCATGGCTTCCCAGTCCGCCATATGTTTCCTGTCTTCTTGGCGGCTCTTCGGAGGTAGGAAATAAGGACGTGTCTTACTCATTACTTTCTGGAATGTGCTCTGCCCCCCAGAGCGCGTTCTCTGATAACGCATAGATGGACTGGTTGGGCTTCTGGGCAATGGCGAAGGTGGGAGTGGTGGAAGATCATGACTAGGTGCGGGGAGGTGGGATGAAGACGCCGGTGACATCGGATGAACAGCCTCGTGTTCCTGTTGCTCTTTCACGCCGTCTTCTGTGTCAATACTCGTGGTTACACGATTTGGTGGTGACCTACTGACGTCGATGTGAACGGCAGGGTATGGTGATGTATCATGTGGAGGGGAGGTAGCCTCCTCATGGGTATCTGCATGACTAGTCAAATGTCCGTTCGTAATCTGCTCCTCTGAGAGCGTGATATCAGAAAAGTCCCGTGAAACTTGCTCGTGCTCTTCCGTTTCCGGCCCTGTGGGTGAAGGGGAAGACGATCTAGACTCCGGATGTGAGTTGGAGCACCCGTCGAGATAGAACGTTGAAATAGACGTGTGGACATCTTTAGCAGAACCATAATCGGTCTCCCCTTCATCCTCTCCGTCGTCCTTTGCGGCCCAACTTGGGTTCTCGGCGAGATGTTTCCTTAGGGCTGCGGAGCTGAACTCGAGGTCAGAATCACCATCCTCGCCATCTGAGAATGCATCGTCGAGGTTGAAGGTGGGCTCGAATCCCTTGCCTACTTGACGCTCTACGACTTCGTGCTCGCTGTCTGCCATGGTAGTGAATGTCAAGAGATTTATGAATGCCGTGCCGCTCGTCACGTATCACTTGCCCAAAGTAGCAAGTCGCTAAATATACATGTAGCCTAAGTGGCCTAGTTGGCTACGGAGATCAAGTCTTGCAAGATTTAGGCCCTCATTCAAGTGAGCTTGCTTAGCTCACATTTAGATCTCTGCCAAACTCACGTCTAGAATTATCTTGACATGATTGCAGAGGTCCTGTTAGTTCTTGCAGGCCACTCCTCATCGCTATTCCCAATAGATCACAATTTACATCCTGCGTTCAGGCCATTACTGCATCCTGGCGAGGAAGAATGCCTTGAAGCGCTCGGACGAATAGCTTCCAGATACCGCAATATAAAGAAGGCTTGTGCACTCCTCTCCCGGTCCAAGTCGCGTTATGTCTGCGCACTTTGCGCGACTTTGAACCAGATTCTGAAGGACGAATACGAAAGACTTGTGGTAGACACAGAGGCGAAGGTCTTGAAACGCGATCCTGAACTCGTTGCTCATGGGTCTTTCGTGCCGCTTTCAGCTGTACGAGCGATCTTTGCAGAATGGGACTCTCCACTCACGGCGCTAGAGAACTTGATGAATCAGCTGCAAGCTGAGAAGCACTGGAAGCCCGGTCCCCTCATCGATATCCTGCTATCACGTTCGAAGACTGGCGTCCATCGGATCGCGGATATCATTTCACGCCTTTCTGTCGCCGTCCAACGCGTATGGCGAAGCCAATTGTCCGCTTTCCTGGTGCACGGATCCCTTACTTCCTCTGATCCTCTAGTCTCGAAAGATTTCACGCTTTTGGATGGAACCATGCCCTCTTGTGTCTCTCCTCAAACGAGAGAATCCATCGTTTATGTAGGACGAGCTATCGCGACCGTAAAAGCCAAAAAGTGGCAGAACCAGCTACCGCGCGAGCAGGCGCTTGAATACGCCAATTTGTTGGAGACAGTTTTTCCCGAAGATCAATACAAATTCGACCTCGTGATCTCGCAGATTCAGACAAATGTCAGCGAATGGCTATGGCTCAACGTTCTGACGCGGAAGGACGTCGAAGACACCGTTATATCGTTGTACGTTACCATTCCTTGCAAGTCTTGCAAACATGGCTGGCTGACGCTCGATCGATAGAGCCAGTTACTTCCTTCTGCGTAACGGCGAATTCAGCTTAGCGCTCATCCGCGAGATTGAGCGCTTGAAGATATCACGGCTCACAACGCGTTCAGGAGCTGTGTCAGTGATCCGAGAAGAAGATTTAAATCTAGCGCTCCTCCGGGCATCTCTTGGGACTACCGCTCAGCATGATTCGTCACTCTTACATCTTCATTTTCGGCTCCCTTCCGGGCCCCTCAGGCCCCTCCTCCCCTCATTAACAAATTTCAAGAGCCTGTCTTCCTCCGTTGCTAGTAATTCACCCGAAGTCACGTCTTTTGATGACCTCCTGCTAGGCACGAATCTTGTACTGGCGTACAAGGTCTCCTGGCCTCTAGATCTTTTTCTACACCCCTCGGATCTTCAGATATACGCGGCTCTTTTCAACTACCTGTCCTCTCTGCGTAAAACCCACACTCAGATCCACACTTGCTGGACCTCACTTTCAAATGCACAACGTGCGCGACGGCGGTGGACAGGCCTCGGCGAGGGTGGCACTGCCGAAGACCTCGAAGTGCGCAAGGAACTATTACGCTGTGGATGGGGTGTCGTGAGGGATATGGGTTGGTTTCTTGACACCCTCCTCGGTTATGTTATGGTCGACGTCATAGACGTCGAGTTCAGAAGACTGAAGGATCTCTTGGACGATCCAAATCGCGGACGTGCAGAGAGCGGCGGCAAGCATGCCAGTTCACATAACGTTGCCACCCAATCCAATGCAGACCCCTCGACCTATCTCGATTTCACCACACTGCGAAATATCCACACGACCTACCTCGAACGGTTGCTTACGGGGTGTTTGTTATCTAATCCCTCTCTTACTGTAATCCTTCGACCGATCTTTGAGGTGTGCGAACGGTTTGTTGCGCAGGTAGAGCGATGGGGCGGAGATGTCCTACCTGCGTTGCTGTTCGAGGGGAGTTTATCAACTGGCAGTGATGATAAGGTGGGAACTATGGTGAGGGAGCGGTTGCAAGTGGTGTCAGAGATCAACGAGGTACTTTTCTCTCCTCGGTGTAGGCCATTGTTTCTGAACATCTCTTCCACCAGAGCCTTCGTACGTTGTTCAATTCGTTCTACGAGCAACTTTCTTTGTCGACCTCTCAGCAACCATTCACGGCTACTGGTGATGCATCGAAGTCCATTTTGATGAACGCCAGCTTTGCCAACGCGTCGACATTACAGCGTACATTCATTCGAGGCAAGGGTGCCAAGGGTTTTGAGGGAGAGGGAGAAGTCCGCCGACATGTTGAGAGGCTGTTGCTCCGACTGGACTTTAATGGAGCATTTTCGAAGCCCAAAGGCTAGTAGCATCGCACGAGTGTAATGTAAGTATACCCCTTGTGCATATTCGATATTACGACGCTGTAATGTTAGCCAATTCCCGTTTTAAAACCGGTCGACACCCTGTTGGGGACAGGCTACCCCTAAGTTAGCGATAAACCGGGACATCCATCAATTGAACTGACACGTACATATTTGCGCATATCGGATCACCTGAATGGAACGCTACATCGTTATGAACCGGGCGCGGAGCCAAGTCGGGGATCGGGGTTCGCCGGGGAAGATGTTGCCAGCTGGCGCCATTAATATTCTGTAATTAGTAACCCAAAAGTTGCCTGAAAGGTTATAAACTGTCAATTATAAGAATAAGCTGATATGATAGCAGCCCGTCGTCTCTCTCAACAAGTCAAACACATTGCAGGTACATCCATGGTATCCCGTGCGTCCATCCTAGTTCCAACTTCGGACTCCCACTAACAAATTCCCAGATTTCTCTACTCGCCTCATCGGCGCACCCAACACCATCGGTTAGTGCGATCACATCCCACATCGGACCCGGCTGATCAGCACATTCACAGAACACCGGGTGTTCATCGAGCAAAATGGCTCTGTCGTGTCCTCTTTCCACGACATCCCTCTTTTCGCGGATCAGAGCAACGGCATCTTCAACATGATCGTCGAGGTCCCCCGCTGGACCAACGCGAAGATGGAGATCTCCAAGGAGGAGCCCTTCAACCCGATCAAGCAGGACATCAAGAAGGGCCGCTTGCGCTTCGTTCGCAATTGTTTCCCCCACCATGGCTACATCTGGAACTACGGTGCTTTTCCTCAGGTGAACCTCTTGCTCGTTTCTTGCTCTTATTCGCTTGCCTGAGCACTGTCGATGATCGTCAGACCTGGGAGGACCCAGCTGCTCTTCACCCTGAGACCAAAGCCAAGGGTGACAACGACCCATTGGATGTTTGTGAGATCGGCGAAGCAGTCGGCTACGTCGGCCAGGTCAAGCAGGTCAAGGTCCTGGGTATCATGGCTCTGCTCGACGAGGGCGAGACCGACTGGAAAGTCATCGTCGTCGATATTCATGACCCTCTGGCATCAAAACTTAACGACATCGAGGACGTGGAGCGTCACCTCCCTGGCTTGATCAGGGCCACGAATGAGTGGTTCAGGTAAGTCACGTCTGTGATCTCGTCAGCCGACCAAACAGCTATAACATCTGCTAGGATTTACAAGATCCCCGATGGCAAGGGCGAGAACGCCTTTGCTTTCTCTGGTGAGGCCAAGAACAAAAAATACGCGACAGAGATCATCCACGAGTGTAACGAGGCATGGCGGCGTCTCATTTCCGGCGACAGCCCAGCTAAGACTCCTTCCTACGAGATTTCTATGTGCGTCGACTCTCCTTGTTTTTTCCTGGTTGCCAAAAACTAAAAATTCTACAGCCGTAACCTCACCGACCCCAGCTCGCCAGGTTTTGTTACCCGCAACGACTCCACCTATGTCAACATTCCTGCCGACTCGAGGCAGCCTCCTGCACTTATCGATCCTTCCAGTAAGCACTTGTTCTTCCCCTTCATCCTAATTGCTTCAACTCCTTTTTCTTGCAGTCTCGAAGTGGTTCTACATTTCCTCCGTCCAGGTCTAGAGGAAAAGCAGTGTACTAGACTTGCGCATAAATCTGGAATGCACTCGGTCTCATAACTATTTTCCTTACAAGTACCCTTCTTGGACGAGCGACGGTGAAATGGTAGTGCATTCAGCTCATCAGGATAATAAGGTGGCGAGACTAGCCCACATGAACGTTCGATGCTATGGTATTGGTCTAGTGCTACAGGTGTCTGAGATATGTTAAATTCAGGTGGCGCTCATGTCTCAAAACCTAGTGCCGTGACTTTTCTACCACGCCATCTGGCTGTGAGGGGTATCGGCAGTGACGATCAGAGATGGATGTTACTGTCCACGTCCCTGCAAAATGTGAGCTGTGTATTCTGGTTCTTCAAACACGTGAAACAGTAGACACACCTTCAAGCGCAGAGAATATAGAGTATTCGTGCGTGGTGACACCCGACACGGTATGTGTCTCAAGAACTTTTCCTGGCTTGCCTCCCTTTTTGGGACTTGGCTCAGCTCGTTGATATGTGAACGTGAATGGTGGCTCTCCAATTAGTGTGAAGACAATCTCTGCTTGGTCACCTGCACGCATGTCAGCATATCGCGACCAACCCAATATTTAAAATGCTCCAACCTTCATGAATGTCCTGGTATATCCGCTTGCCGTGACCGACTTGGGCAGCTGGTAGAGGATGCACAGTAAACCGAAGGTCAGTGACTGTGGCCTGGCAAAGCTTCTGCTGCTGCGAGACTGAGGTAATCGTGAATTGCCCCGCCTGTTGTTGTACGAGAGAAAACGGCGACGTCTTTGCTTCTTGTGTGTATGACTTGCCGTTGATGCGGTATCTATGGTGTTGTTTTCGTTAGAAAACTAAGATATAACGCATAACCCTACGCACCCAATCGACCAAGGCGGTTTACCCTCCAGCTGGAACTGGGTCATATCACCAACGCAGAAGTCGACTCTTTTGTCAAAGGGAACGATCGCAGCGGATTCTGCAACGTCAACCCATATGGAGCGATGCAAGGGACTTAGTTCAATCTGTTCACAGCGCGATGAGTCCTGGACAGACTCGATGGTGATTTGGTGCGGGCCAATGGATGTGAAATGGTATGATGGAAGATGAAGCCTCCACATTTTCTCCTGCACCTCCACCGTTTCCTTGTGCACGTGGCTCGCAGCAAGGTTCCTGACGGATAGCGCTAGCTGGAAGGGCGGTGTGCCGTCTAGCTGAATCACATTGCCATCGTTGGGGGGAGCCTCGCGAGAAGTAAGTGCATCATTTAGGCAGAATGACATTCTGTTATCGTTCTTGAACTGTGCCGACGGCCTCGGCATTACCTCCTGCTCGAAAACAAGGCGGTCTGAGCGAGGGATGACAGAGTTCTTGTGCTTCGCAAGAGGGTATGCGCTGTCGCCAATCTGCTTGACTTCATAGTACTTGCGCCCAATGGTCGACGTGTGTAGCTGGAAACGTGTGTGAGGCTGGATGCTGCTGAATGTTGGTTGATCGAGGACTGTCGTCCCACCCGCTTCGTCGTTTCGCGCAATGTTGTACATGATCTGGAAGGGAGGTCGACCTTGGGAACGTTACTCAGTGGGATGTGCGTCACGCTGGAGGACATACCGGTGAGCTGGAGATCAACATGGTCATCCTGGCCTTGGCAAATCGGAGGAAGGATGTGTGATCTATTGAACGACTCGAAAGTGGAAGGAGTTGTAGGATCTAGTCGAGCAGAGGGCCGCGGCACCCAGTCTACAGTGTAATTACTCTCACTTTCGATCACGGATCCAGGACATTGAGAATCTGTAACCTAGATGAGGTATGCCGCGTGAAAAGATACCCTACGCCTAGATGATAGACGTATTACCTCAACAATTTCGTAGACACCCTTTTGTGTGACACGGATATGGTCGTTGGGTGACTTAAGAACGACAGTGCGCAGCTGATGTGGGTCGCCTATATGACGGTACTTGACTTTCCATGGCTGAGATAGGTAGATGTGAATTTTGTTCAATAGAGGCCACTTTCGGACTTACCCCGTCACCTGTCAGACGAAGTGGCAGGTCAGCGCCATCATCTTCTAGAATAGTAATCTCCCGTTGGCCATGCTTGCTGTAAAACTTGACGGTTGGCTAAATCATACACAGTCAGACATAACCCAAATTCCATGATAACAACAACCGACTTTCACTCTCCTGACATTCACGGAGACGCCAGGAACTGATATTGATCGTTTGCATCCGTAACTATCCACAACACTCACTGAATGAACGAATTAGCATCGTTCCGTCGAACATCAACTCATTGAACCTACGTAAGTCAACATCGAATGTTCCGCCTTCCCTGTCAATGGCGCTGGGTATAGGTACCAATATTCTTGTTGGTGACGTCTCAATGTCCTTAATTTCCAACGCATCCGTACTCCGTGGACCCACGACCTGTAGCTCCAAGTTCCAAGGAGGTGTGCCCTATGAATATACATCAGCATAACCTCCTACAACCAATGAGAATACCCACCCTCAAATCCACCTCAATGCCCACAGTCGTACCTTCACAAGTGCTAACGATCCTCTTTCCGCGACCGCCTACGAAGTCAGCTGCCGCTAGAGGATGCACGACTTGGTCAATGCTCGGCCCGTTGAGTGCCACTTTCTTGTAGTAGGCGTCACTGAGCTGTACAAAGGTGTAATAATAGTGACCACTGTGCTCCGGTTGCAAAGTGAGCTCGCCACGGGAGGACGGGAATGTCTTGACAAGGTCGCGTGGAGGCTCTTTGTCACGTTGTGAGCGGTAGTAGACCTGGAACGGAGGTGTGCCGTGCATGACAAGGGATGCAGAAACTCCTGTATCACCGGAACTGTACAGATGTTAGAATGTATGGCTTGCCAGAACAAGGGCACACACCATTCATGAATTCTCTTCCACTCGATTTCTGCAGTGGGCATTGCCTTCTCGATGACCCTACAGGTTTCAGGGGCAAGCACGTCACCATCGCAATACTGTTACATTGTTAGGATTATCTTGGTAGGGGAGCCTGCGTTACCCACCTTGCCTTTGATGCCAGTGATAGAATACTCTCCTGGAACGGTTGCCTTCAGCACAACGTTATTATTGTTGTCCTGGGTCTGCAATTTCCTGTCCCACGGCTTGTGCTTCCCATCCCCATTAGCAGGCTCGAACTTCACATCGATGTTCCATGGCCCGTCCAAAGCATCCGAGTCACCCACTGCAAGTGTTACTGGAACGTCTGAGCCAACTAGGAGCGACGTCGGGGTTCCTGGACCGCATGCTTTGAATGACACGCTCGGACGGCGCAGAACAGACAGGGATCGCGTTGTCTGCATGTCATGATTCCCGTCATTGAGGTGCACAGCATTGCCCATGCCATCGATAACACTCTCCAGGGTATAAGTGTGCTTGCCGAGAGCATCCAAAGACAAAGACAACGGAACTTTGAGTTTCTGAGGTACACGAGCACGGGCGACGTCCTGTGTATGCGAGTGGCCGCTGTCTTCAATGCCTTCAACAAGGAAATGTTCTTTCCGTTCATTAACATCCTTTGACCACCGTAGGCTCAGCGGAGGGATGCCTCGTATATCGATGGTAAGGTCTACACCAGATGTGTCGCCGGCACAGTGAACATCTTGCAAAACATCATTTGTATACTGCGCAGTTGGACAGGGTACGACGGTGACTTCGGCGGGGTGAACGAGACGTGCCGCAACGTTTGAACTGTCAAGCACCCGCTCGAGCTTCATGGTTCCTGGCTTGGAGAGACGAAGGTGCGCCAAGCTTTGTGTCTTCTGCAGGCTGGCAGCGGCATCGGTTTCTTCGTCGCCATCCTCGTCATCGTACTCATCATACCGAACCGCATCCCTGGCTCGCACAACCTGCCGCCCCTCCACTCTAGCTTGCTCAATTGCTTTCAACTCCTTCGCGCCTAACTCGATGTACTCCACACGCCCCGAGCCAAGTGGAGTGAAAGAATAGCGCACGTTGGTCGGAATTGTGTTGTTCACGAGGATTGGAACGAGTACGTGCGCAGAAGGAGCAGGTGGAAGGCAGAAAGTTAGGGCGTGTGGATTTAAGTGAGCAGTGCTGATGGGTGACATGCGAACTGTATGTTGGCCAAGGAGATGGGCATCTCGGGGAGTTGCATCGAATGAAAGGAGACCGAAAGTTAGTGGAGCAAGAATGTCAGACAGTCGGAATGGTTCTGGAGTAGATGGAATATCTACTGGTCGATCTTGTATAACGTCATGAGCTCAATCATAGACATGCGTCTGTGGTGTGCTTACTTGAGAAACCTGAAGGCGCACTACTTATTTCTGAGGAGCCCATTAACCCAAGGTTTAATCTAATTCCTCCAAATAGCAGACCGTCGAGGAACCAGATGGCGAGAATTTGGAGTAAGACGACAGCCTTGCTATATTTCAGGCGTGGTATTCGGAGCTGAGAGAGCGTTGCAATGTAGAAAAAGTCAACTATCAGCCATTTTCTGCCGTAGTATGTGGTTGCATTGGACGTGAAGATGTTTTGGAGGATGTCGAACACCTTGATGGACTAGAATAGAAACGCGTCAGATCAGTGACATGTTGATGCAGAAGGCGTGTCATATGAAAAGCGACCTCGCACAGATAGAACTTGTCAAGCTGAAAGCCATGCTCACCTGTAGCAGTAGGCCCAAACTCAAGTAGTACAAACGCTGAGAGGGTACGTCAAGGAGCCGTTCTGGTACGAGTGGCTGGACGCCTTCAGGCAGCGCTGGATTGGCAACCATATGAAGCACTAGCCTCTTATAAGGCGGTCACTGATCAATTCAGGCAAGCAATCTGTCCTAGGAAACACAAATATCAGAGACAAGCCTCGAGGTTCAGGCAGAAAGGTGAGTGCACGTGACAACTGTCGCGTTCAGCAAATGGAATTTACAATGTCTTACATAAGCCAACCTGGTTTCCGTCTCATCTGTCTTGCAAAGATATTCGAATTTCGATTGATTTCGTACGAAGCGCCCGTACAACAGACATAGACGCTTCCACAGGTGGACAGGCCACACTGCGATCATTGCAACTCTAGTGGATTGGAAAGATTCATACATATATACATTCAAGACACTCCAGCGTTACAACTGTGAGTCACTCATCCCAAGCTCCTTAACATAGTCCTCCACTTGACACACAGCACTTTTGTCAAGCAATCATCAATCCCTTCTCCTGCTCACAACATGATGGCCATGAACAAGGACACGAGGACACTCCCACCACTCCCTTCCATCCAAGGAGAGCTTATGCTCGACGTATACACTCATCGATCGATGCTGAGCAAAGAAGTCGACGAAAGTACGCCGCATGGAAATACAGAGCGACTGGCTGAGCTGGGGAGCTCCGTGCTTAGCATGATCGTCATGTACACACTGTACTCAGAAAAACCGATGCTTCCTGCCCATAATCTCAAGGTTCGTAATGCCAAGGGAGGCGCAGGTTTCGGATTACTAAAGGTACACTTAGATGCGCAAACTCAATGCTCTAAGCGATAAGAACATCGCAGACTGGTTGTCTCTTTACGGACTAAAGGCCAAAATTCGCTGTACGGACAGAAGCGTACTCGACAAACCCGAAGAAGCTCGTTTCCTCTTCAATTCTTATGTCGGCGCGGTGTACACACAGAAGGGCTTGCAGGATGTCACGAACTGGATTGGTCGCCTTGTCAACCCTATCTCGGAGCCTCCGCCAGTCCCAGGAGATACAATGAACAACCAGCCCGCTGCAGCGCCGCCCCCTCCACCGCCAACATACTATGCTCAACCACCGCCACCGCCACCTCCACCAAGTACTGCCCCTCCTCCAATGCCATCCATGCCACCCCCGCAGCCCTCTCAGGGTGTACTTGCAATATTCAATCAGACTTGTATGCAAAGAGGACTTACAGTAGAGTGGAAGCCGGAGATGACGGGACCACCACACAATCCGAGGTGGGAAGTGAAGTGCATTGGTAAGCTTCAACTTTGTCTTGTGTGCTGGATTGTCTGAGAGAGTTTGAAGTGAGCGGACAACATCGTGGAACCGGCGCGGGTAGAAATCAAAAGCAAGCAAAGGAGCAAGCAGCGTCAGAAGCGTATCAGTACATGCAAGCTACGGGTTGGGGTCGTGAGTAGCCAGGGATTATCTTGCGTGCCCAAGATCTGATCTTTCTTCTAGTCCTCTAGTCACAGGAAGTCCTAAAGAAACACATGTCGCATTCATCGACGGAATGGATCGGTATATCATACTTTCTGTATTCCAATAATATTCCACCCAATTCCATGAACATCCCACCACAGTCCAGCATTTCCACTGCGTCTTCCTCGCATCAAGTGATTCCTTGTACCATTTTTTTCTATTGCGTTGTGCAGATTTTTATTTGCGTTGGCAGTTGGGACCACTCACTACTACCATCAATTCTGAGTATCAATCTCCAGAGGCTATTCTATGAAATTGTTTCCTCAGTTCCGAATCCTTGATGGGTGTTGTGGAAGTGTCTAGCACTGCTTTCAGGATTGCGCTTCAAAACTAAGACTTTAGTCTCCGTTGGGAAGTCCCTATCATTCTCCCAGAAGCTTGATTAAGCATCGACATCGATAAACGCCCGCTGGCGTAGAGTAGTGATCTTGAATTTTCGGGTTTCCCTACTACGTAGTGACTTTGAGTCGCCAGTACTATTGGATATCCAACCCCCTGCAACACTTACGTTACATGCAATCACCGGATCCCACTTTGGCGGCCCCTCGCTGGCCTACACTCCCGCAGCTACACGGAGATTTGATGCTCGATGTTTTCACTCATCATTCTATCACTCAAGGCATATTGAACGACCAAACGCCACATGGCAATAGCGAAAGGCTAGCACAACTAGGACAGTCCGTGTTGGATACCATCGTGACCTGTGTCCTCTTCGATGAGAGACCTATGCTGTCTGGCGAAGAGTTGAAGGTACGCTGGTGATGACTAGTACTGGTGATCATCGTCATTCTGATATGACTGATGCTGACTAGATGAGACATGCACACATTCTGAGCGATGAATCTATAATCTTCTGGGTTAATTCTTACGATAGTGAACTGAAGAGGCGTGTGAGGGTAGCGTCCAGGGACATTCTCGATGACCCTAAGGTAAGAAACAGTACGGGATTGCACAAGTGTGCTACCATAACGACTTTCAGGAAGCTCGCTTCCTTTTCAATAGCTACGTTGGAGCTGTGAGCGTCCAGGATGGCTTACCTGCGGCAGCCAGCTGGATCAGCAAGCTTCTAAAGCCCGATGACCCGCCACCCGCCTTGATGGACGGCTCGGGAAGCCGCCCGACGTCCACATCCCCGCCACTAGTTCGGGTTCAGGCTCAAATCAGTGGCATCATCAACTGTCACAGCTCCGCCCCCCTATTATCCCAATGCACCGCAAGTAGCAGCAAGCCCAACGCCCCCTCCAGCAGTTCCCCTTGGAACTCTTGC
>MU837228.1:42041-64185 GCA_029603245.1 Rhizopogon salebrosus TDB-379
ATCACAATCCACGACTCGTGATTGCGATCGACGAAGCCTACCCACTGAGCGAAATGAGCAGCAAGGGTTTTAGACCATCGGATATTCTTTGCAGGACAATAAATGCATACTCAAGGGCCAGCAAGGGATCCAACTGGGTTATTTTCGCGTCCACTTCACAAGTGGCAACTTTTTCTGCACCTCAACCAATCCGTAAGTACCCCTTGATTCGACTATTTTTATTCTTCACGGATTTTTGCAGACAATACTCTTCGTGTGGCAGTAACTGGCCAGCTGTTGTACCCGCCTTTTACCCAACTTGGATGGGACCAGAATGCAGATGCTCTGTCTGATGTGTCGGCTAATGATGTCGCGCAGTTCGAACATATCGCCGGATTCGGTCGTCCATTGTTTGTCTTCTCGGTTTCGTGCTCGTTCCGTTTCATTGACCAATCATGATATATAATAGGTGGAAGTCCCTCATGGCTGTGGGAGGCGAGAATATTAATTCGATTATGACAACGGCTGCACAGAAGCTCTCCAAGTCTAAAATATTTGATGCAACAATTTCGAATGAGGCCCTCGCCGTCCTTTCTCAGAGATTTGCTCTCGATATTTACTTCGGTCACCCCGACGCTGTCTCTTATATCGACAAAGGTGTAGCTAGCCACCTGCGCATATGCTACTCGACAACAGAAGATAGAACATGGTCCTTCACCGGTTATCCATCAGAACCCCTTCTGTCTTGCGCTGCTGCAGATCTGCTACATCAAGACGCTTATAACTTAGTGCGCGCCTTGGAGGTTTTGAAGAACAAGGTGGATGGAGGGATGTTTGAGATGGGACAGAGCAGCGAGTTGACAAGCAGACTCGTGCTGCTACTTGCCAAAGACAAGTACGTTCGCAAGCATCATGATCGCCTCAAGGATCCATACACCCGGGTCCGTGGTACGGACGACGACAATTCCTGGAAGGCGGAGCTTATTGACTGTCAGAAAGTCTCCGTCATCCATTTCCTGGAACACATGTTTGGCGACTCGTTGTGGTCGCAGGTTGGGGATACTGCCAAAGAACGGTTTAAACATGCCTACATTAATTTTTCACATTGGGTGCCTATGGATGGATTGATTTCGCCCGGGTCAGAAGTTAGGTAATGTTCTGTGTTGTCGTCAAGTGGTATACTTTCTAAGGCTCGGATACTGCTGCGCAGTGACAGATGTTCCGCCGCAGAGTGGACTTTGCGCCACTGGCATCGCACAAGCGCGGTCCAATGCTGCCATCTCCAGCCGCTCGTCGACAAGATGATTCCAATCTATTTCGACGACCCGAACCTTGAGAGTCGGGACATCTACCGCGTATCACAGATGTTTATCTCCGACAAAGCGGGGAAGAATTACAACGAGCGAGACTTGGGGTTCATCAGCCGTGCACACCCTTCGATCAAGTGCTTATCGCCCCTCCCCTTCATCGCTCTCCTTCTCGACCTCAATGGGGAATCAAAACTCGATGTTTCGTTTGCAGAGGGGGAGCCTAACTGCCCTGAAACCGATCAATGCCTACGGATCTATGCTTCTGGTGTAAACTCGATTACATTCCCATTCTTGCGTGGATACCCCACAGAAGTTCTGACTCTGCTAAGAAGATTTATTTCCAAGCCAGAGGCACCATCGTCCAACGAACGTTTACACGCCCTCGTCAAATATGGGAGGACTGCCGAGGAATCTCACATGCGGTGGGAAGCACAACGTCACATGTAGAGTAATTCATCACCGGCTCTAGCGCCGTCAAAAGCATTGTGTTTTTGTTGCAAAATGAGTATTCGAATGGGACGTGCCCTCGCATTACGAGTGAATCGCCCTTAGGTAACTTGGAGTTCCTTCATTTCGTGGTCAAACTGTGGAACGCTCCGAGGCCTGAGACATTAGTGTTCAGATCACTTCCGGTCGGTTCGACGTCACAAAAGCAGGTGATGTTGTGGATGCTGCTGCTGATGCCAACCATGTGACATTCCATACTGCAGATGGCGGGCATCGTGTCGAAGAATAATGCTTGTGGTGCGCGAGGCAGTGAGTTTGCAAGAGGTCACCCGCAGCTAGAAGGTATGATCCCGGGTCCACAGAGCACAACTTAGTGTCCATTTATACGCGTCCAGTGTATCCTCTTCTAGCATGTCCTCTTTGCTTGATGGGTGGATGGTCTCTCCATACGATAATGATCATGCATCCGAGTTAGAGTTAGAGCTGAATTATACAGAAACTCACGACTCGCCACTCCCACTATTAGTACCATCCTCCTTCTAAGTAACCACACGCGTATACGTTGGCTAGAGCCAGGTATGATTGCACTGTGGGCGAAGCGCTGGATCTGCGTCGGAGGTCGACTGAGCAGACTCAGGGAACGCAGTCCAGCGGCGGGGCTGAGCCAAGCCGCCGGTAATACATGTTCCGAATTTCAATACCTTTGCATACATCTAGCATACAGGTGCACCTCCCAAAAGCGGAAGTGAGTGTGCACACTTGTCATGTTCAGCAGCATGGTGTGCGAGAAACGTGTTGATCGGGATACCAGAATGGCAAAGTATATCTCTGTGGAGTGATATCCACATTGTTTGGAACGAAGTATAACGGAACTTGGAGACTGTCGAAATGGAAAGTACAGGTCTTCATCGTCCCGGCACGCTCTTCCGCGAATACCGAAGTCTGGTAAGTAGAGTTGAGCTCAGGATGATGGTAGATGCCATCTACGAGTCATTTATTGTTCATAAACATGAACGCCGTCAGCACTGCCAGATAGCGAGTAAAGTTATAGATTTCTAGCACCAGATCTAGTAGAAGTCCGCAGTAGACCCCAACTACAGGCAAAAGGATAATACCAAGTTCATCCCGTTCGTGTATTGCGCAGCCCATCGCCCAGTTGTCCTGGCACTAGAAATGTGGACGACTTCGTCGGAATAGCTAGCCGGTGCGCCATGAAGTGGACGAAGGGCGTCTGTGAACTACAACTGCCAAGACCTGTGACAACCCTTGCAACATTAATATTATGTACGGCACATTCACTATCGCACTCATTCGACACGTGGCCTATTGCGCGGAATGATAATACGTCTGGTGCAGCGTGGAGAGGGCGCTCATTCGTAACCACGAATGGAGTGCACAGGAAGGTGTGGTGCAGTAGAGCGAGGAGAAATAATGATAGCCAGCCAATAGTCAACCATGGCGGAGTGTCCGGGACGTGGATCGAGGAGGGAGCTGAACTGCGTGGTAGAGTATGATTTGATGATCGGGTTTGCGGGGATTGGGGTTACGGGGATCAATGATTGCAAAATTACAACCCTATCATCAATCAAGATAAATCGAGCGTCTCAGGATAATGATATGCCACGTATCTCTCTGGAGCACTAGTTAGTAGCACGCTATGGAAGCCGCGCAAGGGTCTTCAGAATATACATAGCTGACACGAATGTAAGCCAACCCACACACGTTAAAACCGACGTAAAACAAAGAAAGGTGAGCGTAGCAGCAAGATGTTCTTCTAATTCTGCGGCAGGCGATCGATCAAGCCATGACTCGTGATAAGAAGATAGCGCGACGCCGCCGAGGAGAACCCGTATCTCGAGTGAATGGCGTGACAGCGAATGAGTTTGGCGCTCCTACATGAGAGACGAACAAATTTGAGCAACAGGGTCAAGGGTCCCATGAGGCATGTTACGTTCCGAAGAGCACGACTGGGGTGTATGCTTCTAGTGAATGTGTTCAACGTGTGGATCGGGTAAAACCGGATAAAAACGTGCCGCTCCCGAGAACAAAAGTCTATGTACAGCATTTGGTATAAAACCCAGGCCAGAGCACCACCTCGTCAATTTGATCGACTACACCTGATATACATACTTACCTTATGATGTCATCACCCGACTCTCCCCAAGCCAAAGAGTCATCTTCCCCATGCCAGGACCCTTTTCTGTACAAGGGCACCGTGGGCTACTCCTCTCGTACCCGCAGACTCCCCCTGAGCTCACTCCGCCCGCGCCCAATCCCCAACTCCTACTGGGCCACCCCCCTCCTCCTTGCCTGCGAGTACCCCTGGTCCCCATTCGAAACAACCCAAAAACTTGACAAACTCCTCGCAGCTGGAGTTCGCACCTTCATTGACCTCACAGAGCCCCAGGAGCTCATGCCCTACCAGCCCCACCTCCAAATGCACGTTCATGCGGCAGGCCTTGACGTGACTACCATCTCCTACCACCAGTTCCCCATCCCTGATCGTTCTCTACCCCTTAAGCCGAACTATTTCATGCCTCTGGTGCTCGATGTCCTCCGGGAAAATGCAGAGCAAGGGCGCGTGTGTGCTGTACATTGCCGTGGCGGCATTGGGAGGACCGGCCTTGTGATTGGGTGCTGGCTCGTGGAGGCCGGTATCGCAAGCGATGGGGAGGAGGCACTGCGGATCATCGAGCGGGAGTGGAGAACCGTAGAGAAGTGCAAACGCTTTCCCCACTCACCAGAGACCGGTCCTCAGTTCGAGTTCGTGAGGAACTTTAGAAGTCCGATGATGGTCCATGTCTGAAGGGAGGAGCGCGCGTCTCATTCTCTGTCTGTAAGCCTGCTCCTTTTCCTACCTGGGCAGCTTCAGGCTCATGGACGCGTTCTTCAGCATACCTTGCCATCCTGAATGCATATACATCTATTACGCCCATACATATGACTACTGTATCAATACCAAGCACTCCCGCTGTAACTACTAGATTAGTCCTTCTTCATACATCCCCGGGCACTTTCCCTCGTCGTCTCCTGCTGGTCACCCGCACGACTCACCCTCTTCCACTCAGAGTGGTACATAATGTCATGTGTACTTACCATGCCATACTTACCATTACATTTGACACCATCTCATCCCCGTACCACGGCAATCCTTATGGAAGTTAAGCTTTTGACTATCGTCCGCCTCAAATCTGAAATGCCCGTTTGGCGTCAAGCTTTTAAGCTTAAACCGTACCGAAGGCTCAGGGTCTATAGAAAGATTCCCGTGAACCTTAGAAAGGAAGACAGTCGTTACTTCTATAACTTGCACGGTCAATACACCAGATCTCGCCACTATCATGATTCGTGAGCTATTAATATATAGATCTCGAGAGTCGAAAGTACTCTATGATCTTATGCTCACATTCCTTACATCGTGTCCTAATCATACATATCGCGTCCGCTCGGAAAACGGAGCCTTGCTTGGTATTCCTGTGTGTCTAATATCTGGTCGACGCCGCGTAACTTATATGTACTTACCTGGAGTGACATTCTTGTTGTGGGAAGCGAAGCCCTGTTTCCATCGGGAGTAACTTAGTGCATACAGACACGGGTTGCTGTAGGACTCATGATTCTTGGTTTCTTTCATTGCAAGAAACTTTTACTGAAAACCCGTTCCCATGCGTTCCTCGCAGCTAGTGCTGAATCCTGATTACGTTCGCCACGCAACGTCGTGAAATCCCTGGCCGCCATGTTACATAGGAACCCCTTTCGCTTGTATGTAAAGAACCTTTGGTCATATTCAGCGGTATGGTCACCTGAAACAATTGGTCAGGCCTTGGCTGCAAGTTACAACCATTTGACACACCTGACCCATGAGAAGGCCGAGAATCAACGGAAGTCCTTCCAGTTGTTGACCCTGTAAGAATTCATCAGAGCATGCCAGCAACACGGTCACCTCTGCCTCATCTGCAGAATAGACGAAAAAAAATCCACTGTTCCCCGCTTGTCGTACATCATGATTCCCTTAACACAGGTATGCTTACGGACAAGACGGGAAGTTATATAAGGTACATCGACACAATTATCAGCAAAAGGGCATACCGTGGTTGCGTACAGTACGCTACTACTGCCATTACAGCTTGCGGTCTCGTTTGGCTTCAAAAATTCCGAAGTCATAAGTTCAGCAATGGCCTCGGGATTCCCTAGGACGGCCGTGGGATCGAGAAGAAGATAGCCTGATGAAAGATTAAACACCGGCCAAATGATAACACGGACCCGTCATCTCACGAGTAAACCGCGATGGCAACTTCACACGGAGCAAACCAACTACACCGCCAAATGAAGACCACCTGGAGATGTAGTCGTGGCAATTGGAAACTCGGAATAATATCAAGTTACGTCTGTCTTGGTTGTTGACATCGCCGAAACGACACGAAGCAGTGTCATATTGATCAGGGTACGGCTATCAGCTTCCGTCTAAGGTGGAAGTTGCAGGGAGATGGTCCGATTTGAGATTGGTTACCAAGCCCACTCACCGCAAGAAGTGACATAACGCCCAAGCCTAATCAATCCTGTCAGCAACCATCCACTGCTTCCCCAACGTAGTAAAATCTGATGAATGAATCATAAAGCTTATCCTTCTTTGGAATGTGTATCCCTCCGCCGTTCAAAACGTGGGATGATGGGGCTCATGAGCGATGGTGCATCGGGTGTCCGTTGTGCGACTAGTGCCGAGAAGGCGGTGAAACTTCTTCGAGATGTCTCTGACATCTAAGAACCATAGCCTAGACCGCACGATTCGAAGTGCTTTGATTGCATCGTGGCTCAGAGCAATGATAATTAATAATTCATCACAAAGTAATAACTGGCTCTCGCTACTAGCTTACTAGAAAGTACAACTTCCCATAAGAGTGTGCTGAAGGTCTTCAAACTCCTCAGGGAGTTGATTGTGCGAGAGGCGAAGCACGAGATCATTGCAGTGTTTTGACCGTCGCAAGTGAGGCGGATAAAGCATATATATACAACACACGAAGGTTATCAATTCCATCGTGATATCTTAGATGTTACTTATGAATAGAATATATCCGTATCCCCGCCCGATTGTATAGTTATAATAGTTGGGCGGGTAATCATGCCTACAAGCGTATTTTTCTTTCGCATAGTGGGTTTGTCTGGGTATTTTCCCTTTGTGCGATACCAAGCTTGGGAGTAGTATCCTCGCGGCCACAAGCAGCTAGAACTTTGTAGCCTTGTAAAAAGATGGCGTATCAGCAACGATGGCACCAGGAGAAAGAAAGATGAAGAAAAAGACTTACATCCTCCCTAATGCCTCCACCCCATGGCGTCCTCCCTTTAACACTAGCATCCACACCCTGAACACCCACTCCGCAAAGCTCTCCCAAATATCACAAAAATTCTCACCACACGTGGGTACCTGATCAAGCTGCAGAATCGTATCCTTGATATCAAAGAACGGCGAATTACATGGTTGCAACTTCATCTCATTTAGGCACGAGCTGCACGATAAACGGATTATCGTGTTTGGGACTAATGGTTTGTCTGAGAGGACAAGGGTGTGCTGCAGGGTTGGGAAAGAGTCGTGAGGGGTTCACTGGAGCTTGTAGCTAAATCCATGTTTAGCCATTAGGGCGTTGCTCGAGGGCCTAGAGAATCTCAGCCTGTGACTGACTAGCCATTCGGTATCAGTTCAATTACTTCCCACTGGGAATTGGACCCTACGGAACCACATCGACAAAAGAACGAGCTTGGTCTACTTGGTAGTGGGAATACCATAAGGACAAGTAGAACGACTTGTGATTTTCAGCAATACAGTCTAAATGCATATGTTCAGATTAACACGCATCAGGGATGTGACACATTTCAGATAGCGACCAGAAGTAAAAAAGCCCTCCAGAGTCCATACGCACTCAAGTGTGCCCATTTATAGTACAGCTTAATGATTATGCGACAATCATGATTGCTCTGGGAATCTACATTAGTCTCGGAATTCACAAGTACCGCTAACAGACGGACCTAAGCCAGTCAGCTGTGCTAGCCTCTTCGCAGATGCACCACTGAATCGCGGAACAATTCGGCAGGGAAATATCTCGGGATGACTAGAATATTAGGAGATCAGCCAACTACTCGATAGGGACCGAAGGAATCGTGCAAACATTATGAAACCAGTGGAGAACTTCGGAATGACTGGGATCTCCTTGCCGTGCTCATCGATAGCTTTGTGTACGGAGAAAGCGGCAAGGAAGCTCGTCATCGCGATCCAGAGTGATGAATCCGCAACGTGGCGTCCTACACTAAAAATGGATTTCAGAAAAGGGTAAAGGATTACAAATAGATACTCACCAGATCCGGCGGCCCCACCCGAAACTTAGCTGCATTGTGTCATCCGTGAGGGATCCATCTTCATGGAGAAATCTCTCTGGTTTGAATTCATTGGGACTGGGGTACTTCTCTTCATTATGTGTCATCGCCCTAAAATATTTTATCATTTTGAGAAACTCGTTGCGAAGGTAGTATAGGCTTGCCAAGTATTTCCAAACACAACAACACCTAATAATTTGGTTCATCAGTGACCTTTGGTAAATGAGCATGACGAAAACCTTTAGGGATGAAATAGCCTTTGTAGACATCACTAGTCGTTGTTGCATGTGGGGCACCTGAGAATAACCTTAGGAGAAATTGGAGGATCACAGTAAAGTGTACAGACCAAACGGAAACACAGGGTTCCATCTGAGCGTTTCACGCATAATAGCATCCATGTAAGGCAACATTGGTCTATCATCGAAATCGGGGAGTCTATCTTTGCCAACGACTTGATCGATTTCTGCCTGAGCTTTAGCTTGTACCTCCGGGTAGAGTACCATAGCAAGAAGGAATACAAGTAACGTGCCCATGGTCTGAGGTCAGGGAAAATGAATACTACGGACAAAAACAAATGGCAAGGCGGTACTTACCGTTTCAGACGTCCCTGAAGACACAAGAAAATTAATGAGCGGCGGGTGCAGACAGAACTTAAGTGTGTATACCTGAGAATGAAATGCTAGCAACCTCCTTAACAGCTGCTGTAAAAGCGCCCTTCTCGAAGCCGCTCATCTTGTCCAAATTCTCAGACACCAAGCATGGCGCCACTCCGCCTGCAGACTAATTGTGGTTCGTCAGTTTATCGGACCTGTTGATTGGGTGATGCAATTCACCATCCTCTCTGTAACATTTTGAAAGGCGACCTCCTTCACATCGTGGCCTGCCTGATGACAAGCGAGTGCTGCTCGCTTGAATGTGGCACCAGGAAACCAGGCAGGAAGCCGTAAGACTAGAAGGGTCATTGAGAATCGAGTGGGCAATACTGTGTATGTGTGAACATACGGAAAGGGAACGTCTCCATTACAATGGTAGCGACTGGTCCCAGAGGAACGATTACTAGATCCAAGTACGTTTGCATGACGCGGACGACATGGTCATCCTTGCCTTTCGGTTCATAGTCATACACGATAGGCAGTATAAATGAAGCAGGATACCTTATGAAAATCCACATCAGCATAAGACGAGACCAGTATAAACAGTCGCAACCCACATCTGAAAATGGCTTGTATAATTGGTAGGATCTTGTAGAAAGCTGAACAGCATCTTGCGGGCGCTACGGAGTAGCAGGGGGTGATAATTCGGTACAGCAGCTGGACGAAGTGACTGATGAAAAATTCGTCGATGAAGGCGCCACCTGACGTTCATCAGGCACCATCCAGATAACAGAGAAGTACCTATGCATTACCTTTCACCATACGGGAGAAGCCCTGAGGCGAAGTCTACAGCGAAGCTGACAATATTTTCCTCATCAACATTGTGCTCGATACATCAATGTCACATAACTCACCTTTCATAAACGATAGATTGCGGTTTATCAGCATATATAGTGGAACGCAAGTCAAACAGGTCCCTTGCGACCTCCTCAGAGTTGATCACCACGACAGGCTTATTGAGCAGACGAGTGTAGATTATGTCACCTGGAGAACAACATCATGAAAGAGCTATTACCACCAATACGGTGCCTACCGTATGTAGATTTCAAGTCATTGAAGCCCAGCCAAGGGCGAGTGGGATTATCAAGACTAAAAAGACTTCCCACTAGTGGGAGGGAGGGAGGACCAGGCGGTAACGGGGGATACGAATGGTCGGCGCGGTATTTCCAACGCCAGGTCAAACCTGCGACCACGAAGGCTGACAGTAATAAGGCCGAGTCAAATGTCCATCCAGCGTCGAGCATCGTTAGACGTCCTGCTGTTGTCGCCGGTGCGTGAATTTAAAGGGAGTGTGGGTTAATTGAATAACCACTCAAGGTCCTGATCCAGCAGCGAACATGTCAGAACCATGGAAACCGACGCTCGGTCGATAAGACCAGAAGTGGTTCTTCAGCGCCAAGGTAATAAAATGGTTGACCCAGTATTTCCGAGGGCAGTCAAGGCTGAATTGGACTAAGAATCGTTCCAACCATTAGGAGGGGGGGGGGATTCGGCGGTACTGGCCCGGAGTTGTCAAAAAAACTATTCACCGCTCCCGTCCTACTGGAAACGAATTGAATGATGAGGAGTAACTTCCTCGGTGTCTGTGTCGTGTCATCATCACTCGCATACTTTCCTCTTATCAGTTCGTTAAACGCCAGATCTATGCGAAAGCCGGATCTAACACCTTTGTCAAAAGAAGAAAACTGTGAGCACATCCATCAGAAAGACAGTAAATGACCTACGAGAGCAGATTTATCATAATCAGCTATCAGCTATGGCCCGAGGCACATTGCCTATACCATAATAAGTGAGAGAAACGGAACAAAATACTAGTCTGACAATGTCTAGGGTATCCGAGGTGTCGGCGATGTCAGCAAAAACCCGGCAATGTCTGGCAATATATAGAAACCTAAGTGACGATGTGAAGCAAGGTTAACGCTGTTGCAGTGGTTCAGAGATGTAGTATCACTCAGACTTATTCAGATATAGAAGTGCCATTCAGAGATATTCAGATAGTGTGTTCTCGTTCAGATATAACATGATATTGATTGTCTGCAGGTTATTGTAATGCGAGCCAGGTATTGTAAGTATGTATCAGTCACAGGGATCGCTGGTGCGTGCGTCGGCGCAAGAAATCCTGGAAATGATGCAGGGGAAAAAAGTACAAACGAGAGGTTCCGGATACCACAGTATTGTTTATTTCTTCTGCTTCGTGGTGGTGGGCCTTCTTGGCGGGAGCGGATGCCTTGTGCTTGGGGCGGGTTGGGGGTTCAGGCTCATCATCTGATTGAATCTCGACCGCCTTTGATTTGCCTATTCGTTTGGCTGGTGCCCTCCGCTTTAGCTTTGGCTGGGGTTCTTCTTCCTCTTCGGATGATGCCAGCTCACTGTTACTGGCTTGGTCTTCAGCCTTCGATGTAGCCTGTGCTGGTGGGGATGCTAGATGCGGTGGGGGGATGTTACGAGTCGGCAAAGTCGGTGGAGGGGTCCTCGGAGGACGGTGTGAATTCTCCTGAGCAGGTCGTGGTACTGGGCGTGGGGTCGGACGTGGTGGAACCGGTGAAGATGATGGTGGAGGCGTCCTCGAAGAAGGAGGTGAATGCTCTCGGATAGATGATGATGGGCATACAGTTGTCTGTGCCGGGGGTGGAACTAGGAGTTTCGAGTCTCCTCTGTCCAGAGATTTTTCGAGCTTATTCCGAACCGGACCTGGCAAACTTCAATGTGAACTACGAGTGACAGTGATGAAGACAAACCTGTACACAGCCATAAGCTATGCGGACGGTAGTCATATGGTGCAACACGGCATTGCAAGGTCGGATTCCACGCAATTGCCCACCATAAGCGGTTGGCGGGCCTGTGAAAATGTGCCGCATTACCTGAAAATACTGTGAGAAGCATAAACAAGGGAGTGATAACAATACCAACGCGTTCAAGCGTGTAACCTTCCAGAAAACCGAACATCATATCATCCGGGTCATAGTTGGCTCCAGGAGGATCTCCTTTCCAAAGAAAGGCCGGACATGCATCTGCCGTCATCCTGATCTTGCCTTCTTGCAGCCGTTTGACCGTTCTGAAGTATAGTCAGCAGCGCAGACAGTAAGACCAAAAAATAAACCTTGCGTTTTTGAGTCCTCATCAAATCTCGCGATCTCACCAATCGGACAGAGAAAACGCGGCAAGACTGGGTGATTTATGCCCATATGAGTTCGTCGACCACTGCCGTCATGGATGGGTGGAGATACAGCGGCTTCTGCTGGATTCGGAGCCACATAATGGCCAATATGGGTCTTCAAATGCGTTGAATCATCAGAGCGTGTTCTTGATATAGCAGACTCCATCTAGGATCCATGTCAGAAAGCATAAAAGCACGCATATATGCGCATATACTCACCTTTCCTATGATCTTGTCAAGTTCAGCAGTCTTCTTACAGTCGCTCGAGCCTATAAGATGCTTCAAGCCTGGTGCGAGCTCAAATAAGCGCTTGAAGTTCTGTTGGTACCTGTCCCGAGCTTTCTGGGATCTATAGGAGGGAGAAAGTCAGTTCATCCTTGTCAGCAAAATACTCGGTCGTACGTACAACTTTGACAGCTTCTTATCACATTGTCCTTATCCTCAGATGCATCTGCAAGTTTATGCTGCTTCAGTAGCATACCGATATCTATTGTCTTGTCGATGTTGCAGAACATGTCTACACATCGGGCAATGCAGCGTGCAGCCGCAAGATACTCCTTGTGCGGATCAACATTGCAATCTTTCTTTTTGACCTATCGAGACCAAGAAGTAAGGGCTGGAGATGTACTTACTTTGGTTTCTCATTATCGGACTTTGACGAGCGTCGTTGTTTCTTGATTGAGCGTTTGCTTTTCTTGTGTGGTGGGGGGGATGAGGAGTCTTTGGGTTTGCTTGAAGCTGAGCTTGATTCAGGACTTGGAGAATGCTTGCGCGCCGTAGCGATGCAGGATAAGTTTATGATATGAGATAATGAGGGTTGAGGGGAAGATTAAAAGTCGCGTCAGGGGCGCATCCAAATAATACACAAACAACACGCAAACAATACATGATGTGTGATGAGAGTAACTTATTTGTCCAGCCTGACTCGCTCCCCATCTGCCCGACTTATCCGCTAATGATGCCTGCTTCGTGTGCCCACTCACATTCAAAGAAATGAACGGTAGACAGCCATTCGTCTATATCTTGTCTTGCGGATGCGTCTTCTCTCAGTCTGGTGCACATGTAACATGTTGAGGAGACCATTACGAAGAAGAAAGGCTCTCCAGAAGGCCACTCACCTTCTTCAGCACCGGGTTTGAATCTGAAGATATCTGAGGCATCGTGGACTCTTGCTGAAAGTCTTGCTGCTGAAGAGGTGAAGAGAAAAGCAGGGATGAGACTCGTAGGGCAGATGAGGCAGAGGATGAGTGAGTTATGTCTTATTTTGAACAGCTAATCCTGAGACACATCCGCTACCAGCATGAGGTTCATACCTAACAGCGCACACCATAGCGAACCTACACTATGGATCTCGCTGATGTTGCCCGCTTCGTGTGCACCTACTACTGTCATTTACCACGATGTCACCCTGTCTTCACCTATCGCCAAGCTATAACTGTATGAGGACAACCCATCGTCTCTTTCCAGTATATGTAGTTCGTGTACACTCCTTAATTGAAAACGAAACGAACCGCAGTCTTCCTCACACATCATTGTCCAAACGTGCCCACCTTCATTTACAGAACAATTACCGTGCCCTACTCAAGCCTTCGTTATCTTTATCGCATCCGTTGTTCCTCCTTCAAAGCCTATCTCTTACACTCCTTTATTCAGAAGTCTAGCTACCCCCTTCGCACTCGCACCCCTTCTAGCTACGCACGCCGTAGTGAACATACTATGGAGATGCTTCCGCCGATGTTGCACGCTTCGTGTGCACTTACTGTTAGAAGACTTGACAGACAAAGGAACGTATCGAGGAAACATCGACAACACTCCAGACAGGTACTTAAGCTCTTGTGAGCCACAAATTAGGGCAATGAATTCATGTCGTTGTAGTGTTACTTTAATACCAGAGTACCTTGACGAACGTACCCGAGGCATTTGAACCATCAATCGAACACTCTGCCACTTTAGTTGCCTCATACCAACCTGACGCGGATTTGACCGCGCTCACTGGAGATGATCCCGCAATCGAGGTAAGTCATTCTTACTTTGCCTTGTTCTGGCTCGCTCATGTTACTTCAGAATTTTTTACCTCGGCTCAAGGATCACTTACTCGCTCGTCTTCGTAATATTGCATACAACGGTGATGAATACGACCTCTCTGATGAAGATTGTGACTCGGTCCTGATAACTGACAACAAAATATTTGAACACAGCATCCTACGTGTCAACTATACTACATATGATCTTCAACGCGAGCAAGATACCATTAATCCCCGCACTCGTGCCGACGTCATGGTGCTCTCTCATGAAGATGAGCATACCCATCCATATTTGTATGCTCGTGTCATACAGATCTTCCATGTGAATGTAGAATATCGCGAGCATCCTGCAGCATTGCGAACCCCCCCGAGTCGTCTTGATGTCCTGATTGTTCGTTGGTTCCGTCGTGACAGCTCACCTGCTGGCTGGGCGGCAAAACACTTGCAGCGTCTCGAATTTTTCGACCACGAGAGCCTTCCTGATGCATTCGGATTCTTAGACCCTGACTCCATTGTCTGTGGTGTTCATTTACAGCTGTTTGCAAATATGATGACAGTAGACAACCTTTTGAGAAAGAAGAAGGAAAATAAATTATCTAAGCCAAATCATTGTCGTGACACTACACTATTACATAGGAATAATTATTTTTCTTCTTCTTTCCCAAAAAGTGCCTACTGTCTTCATATTTGCAAACAACTGTAATCAGACTGGCACCTATCAATGATTATTGCTGCTAAGGTCCATACACATAGAAAAAGTTGGCTGCTACTAATTCGAGACCATATTTATCAGCGAAGGCAGTGGCGTTCCAATTTTTCCTGCTGTTAAAATCACTCCCATACTCGATTGCACCAGCGGGAATTGTGAAATTATGGCATGGCTCGCGATATAATAGTGTCGCTTCAGGAAGTCATGAGCGTCAGGCAAATCTAAATGGTCACACTCTTACTGTATCTGTGAGATCCAGTTCCCGCAGGAGGGTTGGGAGAAAGATAGGGAGTTATGACTGGTTGCGTGAACTTTGCATAGTCATAACTATTTTTGGGGGGCTCTACGCCTGTGACCTAGTGGTATAAATAAGTCATCATGAAATCATCTATAAATGGGCGCTAACGAACCAACCAATGCCTATATCCTGCATATGACTGATTCTGCCTGGTTGGCGCATCAGGATCAACCATGACAATCGTGTACAGTTTATCTGCTGGTGCTTGCATCGGGGTGAAGCTAATATTGGGAGGAGTAAGATTGGTCGTGCTGTTAAGCGTATTACCCAGCAGTACGGGCCCCACGGAGAGTGTGACGAAGAGAAACGCCTGGGGGTCGAAATGCTGGCTCGACGGAATGACATCTGGAATAATGCTGTTCTGTTTCAACAGCATTGTCACGAAGTCATAGGGATCTCGTGATAGAGCTGGGTAGGCCACGAGTAATACGACGAATAGACCCAAGAAATTTAACATGATTTCCTGCGTGGCCTAGAAATTTGGGTACAAGTCATCGGCAACCTTCAAAATTTATATCAGAGAGGCGCACCACCGCCACGCCACCTCATAATAATCAAATGAAGGTTCCGTGTTGCGAGGCGACACCGACGTCTCGGAGAGGGTCGGGCTCAGGACTGCTCGGGACCAACATACCAGGAACCAAGGAACCTACCCCCCCGCTTAATAGCCACTGGCTAGCGGGAAAGTAACATTAGGCCTTACTATGTAGGTTGTGGTCGGGTCGAGTGTCATCTGACGCTGACAGGCACTGATGTGGCATCGCTTGAATCACTTCATCAAAGGTACAGAGGTACACACAGCTTGAATGCAGTGCTACCTATTCCTCCCCGTTGACATAGAAAAAGTTGACTGCAACTAGCTTTAGTCCGTACTCGTCAGCGAATTTTGCTGCGTTCCAATTCCTCCTATCCGCGGGCTCTGTTTTGCGTTCTGGCGCATTAGCTGGAATAGAGAAGTCCGAACTAGGTTCTTGGTACAATAAAAATACTAGTGCAGAACGTCAGTACGCATGGTAACTTAGTATGGACGTCCTTGTTTACCGTAGCGGTGTGGACCAGTTCCCTTAGGAGGGGCAGGAGGGTAATACGGCGTCACAGCGGGTTTGGTAAGCTGTGCGGCAAGGTCCCCTGTCTCAAAGGTCGAGATCGGAGGGGCTTTCACACCAGTGGTCTACGTATAAAGTTAGCTAGAAAGTTTGTTATTGGTACGACTTGAGACACTAACCACCCAATGCCGCCACTGCCCGAACTTCGGATCTTTTCTGGATGGCGCGTCTGGATCTGTCATGACGAGAGTATAGGTGGGCTCAGACACATCCGGCACCTGCATTGGGGTAAATGCAACAGTTGGTTCATCAGCGGCATCCGCTTTTGTGAGTGTGTTCCCCAGAAGAGCCTCTTGGCCGGTTGGGAAGGTCACGACGAGCAGTGCCTTAGGAATGAAGGGCGGATCGGCGGGGATAACATCTGGAATAACGCCTGCGTCGGTTAGAGCGGTTCTAACAGCGGTGAGCGGGTCGAGGAGAGGCATTATGGAACTCAAGCTTGTTCCAACAATGATTGTGAAGGCTAACATCCAGCGAAGGCACAGTCGCGTCATTGGAGAAAGGTGGAGAAAGGGGTTGTTATGTAATATCTCCTGCCAGCGAGGGTAATAGCCAATGAAATTCATTCCCTGTTCTTCGTCTAGTTCCTGAAGTACAGAGCGCACCAAAGTACAGCCACATACAAGGGGACCAAGTGCTACCTGTATCATCTCCTTCTACATTACCATATTATTCATATGTAGAATTCAGGAACTGTAACAAGCTCTGTCTATTCGCGTCCATCTCATGATCCCTGGTGTCTTTATGAACTTTCAGCTTGATCTGAGGCGATGATATCAGGCAATCTAAGGTTCGGTAAGGAAAGCCAAACCAACCTTCTTCCCTGTCAAGACACTACGCCTTTCCCCGTCCTTCGCCCTATCCCTGTCCTTGTGCTTCTTGTGCTTCTTGTCGTGGTCTTTGTCCCTGTGCTTCGACTTGGACTTGCGAGTACGACTACGTGAAGGAGAACGAGAGCAGCCGCTTGGCGACTTCCCACGCGACCTATGATAACTGGTGTCACCACGGGATTCAGACTCCCCAGATGACAATGATGCGCTAGAGTTTGTCGAAGGTGAAGGAGAGTTGTGTCGACGTTCGGGAGTCTAGGTGTATGCATGCACACGTCTTCAAAGGTCAAAGGCAACTCAATGAAAAATGAAGAGATAACGTACGATGCTGCGACTTCTGGCTCGTCCGCGCCTTTCGGAACGCTCGTGGCATCTGTCTCGATCCTATAACAGCGTTAAAACATTGTTGCAACAAGACCACATGTATCTTACACGACCGGTATCCTTCCCTTGGTCTCTTGAATCGTCGTAATGTTTGTGGCTACGTGAGCGGTGTGGACTTCGGGACCTTGTACGCTTAGCATGACGAGACTTTCTGTCCTCATCATCATGGCGGCTGCGCCTCTGAGGAGATTTCGAACGGCTGCATCCTCGGTCTCCACCTGTTCAGCGAATGCATATGACATGTCACAGGTACGAGTATAAATGAATGTGTTGTCGCCCCATTACCAGCACAACCGTAGTGCGTGGTAATCAGCATGGAGAGAGAAGGTCAGCCAGAATCTCTAAGGACTCATGAATAACATTTACCACTTCGTCTGCGATAGTCTCTTGAGTGGTGACGTTCTTCTTTCCGTTCCTCGTGTCGTCTCTCGCTCATGAGTGTTGATGGGAAGACTGGAAAGGGCGAACTCGCAAGAATTCAGATTGGGTTGTTTGTGGACCAAATACATAAAACATCAGCAAACGGACGGAAGTCCTTTCCATCGAACTTCAAAATTCTCCTGCAAAACAGCGAAATGTTATTGGAAAATAGTAGATGTGATCTGCCTCCGCAACGAGGTACTCGACATTGAGTTGCAACAGCAGTCGACGTCTCGTTTGCACAGTGCAAAGGTGTAAGTTGTCTCCCAGCCCTTTACATGTAACTATACATGGCATCTGAATCATACAGAATGTGCCTCAGTGGCAGAAGTACGGATCATCTCAGAGCAAGGCATGACGAAGACTTCTGCACGCAGCGGCTCGCGGCCACCCCAGAGCAGTGTGTCATGCGCAACCTCAGGGTATTGTCTCCTAGTTCTCTGGTGCAAAGATCAGAAGACCATCGAGCAATGCAGACGGATACCATGACTGACAATCTTAGTAGAAATTTGTGCCTTTGAGACCGGCATCTAGTAACAAGTCACGAGGCAGGGCTGGGAACTTAGAAGCAGCACGAAAACGACTTTGCAGAGTCGCAGCAAGACATCCACAATACAGCAAGTCGACCTTGCTCAAAGCCTTTAACCTGGACCTCCATGACGGAGGTATCGCTTCCCATCATTCGAATCACCACACCCAGTCGGGCATTTGAAGACCATCAAGACAGTGTGCTCGCGCTCGCATTCCTCCCAGATGGACGCCGGATGGTGACATGTTCATACGATAAGACCCTTCGTTTGTGGGACATGAGAGATAAGGTTGTGTTGGAGAAAATGGAGGGGCATTGTGGCTGGGTGCGTGCAGTAGCGGTATCAGGGGATGGTCAATTGATAGCGAGTGGTGATACGAATGGAGAGCTCATGGTCTGGCATGGAGACAGTGGCGACTGTCTCATGCAAGCTGTCAAAGTTCACTCTAAACAGATTTGCTCGATAGCCTTTTCCCCAGATGGCACAGTACTGGCAACTGGTTCATGGGACAAAACCACGGAGCTCTGGTGCACAAGAACTTGGCAGGTGCAAGGAAATCCGATTTATTGTGGTGATGAAATCAACTGTATTCGATATTCGCCCTCTGGTGAACTTCTGGCCATAGCGACAGATAAGGATATCCAAATGTGGAATCCATACACCAGGGAACGCGTCGCGAACTTTGAGGCACACGCTGCAATCAAGTCGGCATGGAACTTCTCACTTACCTGGACGCCGGATGGCACGCGCCTTCTCTCAGCGGGCTCCACTGCAGACCCCACCATACGGGAATGGAACACATCGACATGGCAGCAGGTCGGCGATCCTTGGAGTGGCCACGCCGACTATATTTCTTCCATTGCCGTCAACTCTACTGCCACCCTTGTTGTCACCGCATCTCTTGACAACCAGGTACGGCTTTGGAGGCTTTCAGATCAACGAACCATCGCCATATTCAAGGACTCTGATGAAGTGTACTGTGTCAATTTCTCTACCAATAGCAAGCACATCCTCAGCGCAGGCGCGAACAAAATGATCATGGAGTGGGCAATACCTGAGGATGCTTTACTGGAGGACACTCCGAAGGAACAGGTAAGTTCCCCTTGATTTCTTGAACCGCTGTCATCTCATCTCACTCAGGATACTTTACCGGAGGATGCTCCGGAGGAACAGGCTGCAGACAAGGTAAGTTCACACCAATTTCGCCTTATTGCACATTTATCCTTAATTTCATGTCAAGGCTCAAGACTCGGGTTGCAAGGCATGTCTCTACCCTTGACTCTTGTAACGCAATATGAACCTGCTTCGTGCAGATTCTTGCTATAAGCACGGCGATCCGCAATGCATGCATAACTGGGGACTTGACTACCGCTGAAGAACTGTTGACACAAGAAATCGACGCTGACGGGAACAACTACAACTCCTATGCCAATCGCTCATTTGTTGCAGCACGAAAATCCGACTGGGACGACGCGCTTCAGGATGCACTGAGGGTGAGATACACGATGCTGCATCTTGATCTACCTAACTTTGAGGTACTTAGTCCGTCAGCATTCAGCCCTCGCTAATAGGCTATGTCTCTAAGGGCATCGCACACTGCTGGAAGATGCAATTCCAGGACGCGATGAAAGCATTCGACCTCGCGTTCATGTTCACTGATGGAGATTTAAAGACGAACCAATTTCTTCTTTTAATCAAGGCATGTCGAATTTTATCATATACCGGTCGCTTCCTTACGTTCTTCAGGCCATCGCACTGTTCAATGCGAATGAACATGACGAAGCAGTGCTGCGCGTCCAGGAGCTAGCTGCTGCTTGTCCCGATGCTGATACTCTTGCCTGTTATATTGTGGAAGTGAGTATCATGCACGACCAGGTTTGACCGAGTTTTTGAATGTTGCGCATCAGGCATATTTACGAGTCCAACTTGGAATCGTGGCCTTTGAAAATACGCATCACAATGAGGCTGCTGGCCACTTCAGTGATGCTATCAACACCATCGCTGTCTTCTCGAAATCGGCAATTCATCCTAAATTTGAAGTCTTTTCTGTGGTACGTTTGAAGATTCCGCATCAACTGTTGCTTCATGCTTCGTATAGATTTTTGGATGGGACCTTAAGGCGTTGTGGAAAACAGCGAATCAGAAACGATGTTATACACTCCTTCATGCCGATAGACTTCGAGAGGCCTTCGAATCGTACCGACGGATGATGGATATGAGTGATGAAAGTACGAAGGCCAGTTGCCTCGATTGGTGCACTGGCAAGTCATCAGCAATATCACAAGGCTGCAATTCTCACATGCATTTCCTCAGCTTTCAAGCAAGAATGCAGGGCAATCTACGCTGCTAAAGGAGATCTTGATCTCGTTGCCAGCGGGGACGTTGCCCTCACTGCAAGCAATTTCGACAGGTCTATCGAGCTATATTCAGCCGTGATCGACCTCGATTATGCAACTGACACCATCTTTGCAAAGCGATGTAAGGCGAAGTTGGGAAAAATGTTATGGGGGGAAGCGCTGCTCGATGCGCAGAAGGTACGATAGCATCTGTTCCTTCGCAGAAATGCGAGCTCATTTGAGGATACATAGGTCATAGAACTTAGCCCTCACTCTTACCTTGGATACCAGTTAAAGCATGCAGCATTTCATGGCGAACAACGCTACGATGAAGCGATCGAGGCCTTTCAAACTATGCTATTCGCTGTGGACGAAGCTGGTGACACGGAAATACGAAGTGAGCCCAAATAACAACACATTCGTCAAGATATCTGATACTCTACAGACCTATGCCAGCAGTATATCTCTCCGTCTGACGCAGAAGGCGATATTCGAAGAGTCATTGACACTCAAATGCAGGATGCCCCGCCTCGTATACTTAACACCACTACTGGGCGTTTATGCGATCGAGAGGCACAGACAAATGCCTTCAAAGCCAGCACTGAGTACAAGGAGCTCTTGTCGTTCACAATCAACCATGCAAACCTCCGAATGAAGCGCATCCAAGACGTGGTGGCGACGTTCTTCCACTATGTCATGCTATCACATAGGTGGGAAGGGAAGGAACCGCTGCTGCACGACATTCAGGACAAGAGCGTGTACGATTTGAATCCAGTTGACGGCAACGTGAAGTTGCAGTCCTTCTGCAGAGCTGCTCATGATGCGGGGTATCAATGGGCGTGGAGCGACACATGCTGCATCGACAAGAATAATAATGTTGAGGTCCAGGAATCAGTCAACTCCATGTTTGTCTGGTATCGCCATTCGGCACTTACGATCGTCTATCTATCCGATGTCCTGCCCTCGTCCGTGGCTGGCGGGCTGACAAAGAGTGCTTGGAACACGCGAGGATGGACGGTTCAAGAATACCTGGCTCCCAAAGTCGTCCTCTTTTATCAGAAGGATTGGACGCTATATCTCGATGACCGCTCTCCTAACCACAAGGAGTCCCCTACAATCATGCAGGAGTTGGGATATGCGACAGGCATAGATACACGGGCCCTCATTGCATTCCGCCAAGGTATGAGAGATGCTCGAGAGAAACTCCAGTGGGCATCAATGCGTGTCACCACATTGCAGGAAGATGTTTCGTATTCATTATTTGGCCTCTTCGACGTCCACCTGCCTGTAATTTACGGCGAGAGGAAGCAAAATGCCCTTGGGCGACTTCTGCAGGAGATTGTGGCCCGGTCGGGCGACATTAGTGCCTTGGACTGGATCGGAAAATCTTCCCAGTTCAATAGTTGTCTCCCTGCCGAAATCATGTCGTACAGAGATCCGCCATACACGCCGCCATCTCCATCCGAAGATGAGATTCAAATATCAGTCTCCTTACTCCGGAACTCTGTGGCTGTGGATTTGGCTTCGGAATCATATACTCTGTTTTGCAACTTACGCGCCCCACGTTTCGGGAACTGTCGACTGCATCTCCCCTGTATCAC
>MU837228.1:68700-101721 GCA_029603245.1 Rhizopogon salebrosus TDB-379
GTGGCTGTGGATTTGGCTTCGGAATCATATACTCTGTTTTGCAACTTACGCGCCCCACGTTTCGGGAACTGTCGACTGCATCTCCCCTGTATCACATTCCCTGTCACAGAGGTCAGACGACGAGCAGGTCATGACCAAGAGACACATCCCATATACGAGGTTAAGACTGACGGGCTCAATGATCTGCTGATCACCACGGAAGAGAAGTTGATTCAGTTCTCGCGGGCGAGACCCACTCGGCAGGAATTCTTGCTTGTCCGTCCGTGGGATCGTTCTCTCCTTGAGCTGCCTGACTTTGCAGATAATACGCATGGCGTGGAAGACTGGAGCCGACCCGAGTCTCCTGCAGGATACGGGCCAGTTGCTTCAGACTCTCACTCGCGAGCATTGCGACTAATTTTTCGCCTCGGACAACCTTTTAGTGCATTTTTACTCGCGCAGCAGTGGGGCGGAGAATACAAGAGAATCGCATCAGACCACCACATTATTGCACAAGTCAAAGACTTTACTTCTATTCACAACCTTATTGACGTTAGGACATTAGAGATATTGTAGCTGTAGCTGAAGCTGTGCATTTTAGAGATATCCTTCATTTGCATTCTACGTACTTGTATACCCGCATATGCGACTATTACTTACATTACCTGGAGATCAGTAACGCAATCCAACAACCGGCTAATACATGGGAGGTCGCAGACTTCCTCAAACTCTTCGAGACTTTTGGTCCATGGGTCCTGCCAGTGGATGCACTCAGTATGGAAGAAAGCTTGGGATGAAGGGTACAATTGCTTGTGCCGTTGTGCGGAACAAATGATCTTTTAGAGATATCCTTCGTTTCCATTCTACCGTATACCTGTATACGCGTGAACTGTCTGACATCGATATTTCTCCTGGCCAGGGAAGAAAGAGCAAATTTCCAAGCCGAACTTTCTATGTGTCTTCCTTCACTCTTGAGGAAGCTGTCATTGTGTATCTACTCCATTTCTCGAGCGCGAAGCTGACATATCCTGCACATAGCCGCTCTCTGCAGTCCTCATACACGTAAATCCCGACGTTTGTAGTATTTGAGTTAGTTCGAGGCATTTAAGATCAGGTAATGCGCACACAATTCCTGTCCACGCTGAGCCTGCGCACTGCAGTACTATATTTTGACTGTCCAATATATAAACTTTAACGTACTAGTACAACTGATACTGATGATTATCGTGCACGAGAGACAGTATCAACGGCACCGAGTAGATTTACAGCAACGGTACTGCTTTCTTGAATGCGCTTGAGCCGCTCATAAAGCACTTGTACCTCGCGAGCAGTGCTATCGATGAGCTGCTGCTGGGTGGGAGGTGATGGTGTGCTCAGAGACTCGGGGGTGGGTGGTAAGGGGTATGCGCCTACACCAGTTTGTCGAAGGAAGTCAGCGAGCGAGCGAAGTGCCTGCATCAGTGCGGCCATCTCAACTGGGAGTGGGGGAATAGAATCACGATTTATAATATACTATAGATTTTAGTACATGCCTGCAGTATGTGCTGGATTATTTCCCGCCTGATACGCGTTTTGTCTAGATTCATTGAACGTCGTGGAAGCATGAAGTGGCAGTGAAAGTCTTACATGCCGTGCAAGCAGCTACGGGCTAGGGATTGAAGTCTTGCGACGTGTTCAAGCGCGATCTGGACGTTCTGCTTCAGTGCATCTGGTGAATTTGGATCGGCGTGGATGGAGTCGTGCAGCGATGATTGTGACATAAAGACGGGAATATTTGGGAAGCTAGGTGAGATGGATGAGATGGATAGCGTAGCTGAAGATTGACTGGAACCGTTCATCTTGTGGCTTGTCATGCAATCAAGCTTCAAGAATCAAGATGGTTTGTGTGGGTTGTTTGGTCAAGTTTTGAAAATAACACGAGTAAACACGACTTGGAATATTCGTTGAATTCAAGCTTGAGTCATTTTTTAGTCCCTTTCCCAAGCACTTCCATCGATATCATCCAACCAGTATGAGTGTGTGCTAGCCCTTCCATCCTGTTTTCTCACCTCTCTGATCCTCGACGCTTTGAAATGACCATTAACTGTCCGCCAACCATATACCTTCCACCAATCGCTAAGATTGCGAGTTTTTCCACCGCGCAACTTCTCGATGCCTTGACCTATTTGCGATCGCTTTACTATCCAGAAGTTCGTGGTTCGCGTCGTAAACGTGTGCGGGCCCCCGAGATCAGTGGAAACCAAAAACTACACCTTCATGAAGATGATAGTGAGGCCCACGCTATCCGGTCTGACACGTTCGAGCGCTCGTATGCTATGCGATGGTTGACCGCTCTTATCGCGCAGCTCGAAGTCTGGCAAGAGCTATGGCATTCTGGGGATGTGTATTTGGACGATGTAGTGAAACCAGGGCCTACCTTCACTCACATAGAGGAGCTGTTCCAACAAGCCGCGTCACTACTCGCGATTTGTGCTGGGTTTGCTGCCGCTGGAACGATAACTCGTAGTTTTACGTTTCGCTCTATTGATGACCAGAGGCGAGTGGAAGCTCAGCTGACGGATATTCCGCTGGACAACGATGACTATAGAAGTGTGGGGGCTCAGACGTGGGGCGGGGCGTGTGTCTTGGCGGAAATGATTGTGGAAGATCCTGAGCGCTTTGGATTGGATTTGTCCTCTGCTAATGCTGAATCACCCAGGTTTAATATCCTCGAGCTTGGAGCTGGAACAGGGCTGGTTAGCTTGGTGGTTGCAAAACTGCTGCAAGTATTGCCGTCTTTCGATAATCGCGAGGTTTCTGTGATCGCTACCGACTTTTACCCTTCGGTGTTAGCCAACCTCGGGTCGAACGTTGATACGAACTTCCCCCCCACACACGATCAGATCCCCTCGACACATTCCATTACTACGCATTTTCTCGACTGGTCTTCTTTCTCTACTACTCCTCAACCGGATTGTCTTTCATATCCGTTTGATGTGATTTTCGGTGCAGACATCATATACGAACCCGAACACGCAGTCTGGATAAGGGACTGCCTAAAAGCGCTCTTACGTCGCCCTTCCGAAGGCACCTCGCCTCCTGCCGCTTTTCATCTTGTGATACCACTTCGGCCAACGCACACGTTCGAGTCGAGCACGGTTGGGTCCATGTTTCACGAGGCGTGTGATGTCGATCCAAACGACGTTGCTGATCTGGTGGTACTTTCGAAGGAGATTATTACATGTGGTGCACATGGTTATACCCGAGGAAGGGATCCCGGAGAAGACGTGGAGTATACCTATTATAAAATCGGCTGGTCTAATGCACAATTATAGAGTCTAGATTACATTGGCATTTAGAGTTCTTGCGTTCAAGTTCAATGGCATTAGATATAGATTATCCAACTACCAACTATAGCTGTTATGGAGTAGAATAGACTTTTTGGAATCGGAGCAAATTTGCCATGTTCACGATGACATTTGTCGAGAACAATTTGAAGTTTTGAACGTCCTCTGAATGATTCTGAATCGTAAGTTATGAAACATGACCCGGAAGGCCGAGTTGAATATAACAAGTAGGAGACTCCTACTTTCTCGAAATTCCCTCACCTTGACATGAGCACAATATGATTCGCCCAAAGTTTGCCAAACGGCAGCCTGACCCAGCGAAACAAGACAAGTAGCTTCTACCCTGAGGCTTAAAATGGACCCACGACGCAGGCCCTAATTATTATACACAGAGTGCTGTGCAGTGCCAGTACTACTAGTGTAAGAACGGCAACGCGTTACGCAAGACACCCACAACCCGTCAAACCTGAGCCCATCGACCGCATTCACGCCATTGGCAACCGCGAGAATGCAGTGCACGTCATTCAAATCACCATGCCATACGTTCGCAAGATCAAAAGTACGTCATCATGATGGGTCTCGGTTGGCAATGGTTCGGTCAAATGGAGGAATGAACCTCGCGTCCTGGGCGTCTCTTGATGAGACAGCATAAGACGCGAGGCATGTTAATAAATACTTGTACTTTGAAGAAAAAACAACCATTGACTGTCAAGCTTTCAAGTCCTACCACAATGACGGACGAAGCAGAGCAGTCCGTCCTTCCGATCACCACACCTGTTCGAGCGTTTGAATATCATGAAGGATCGGTAATCGCTGTCTCAGTCTTTCCCGATAGACGACGTATGGTGACTGGCTCAACCGACGGGACGCTTTGTCTATGGAACTTGAAGGACGGTGTTCTGTTAAAGGCGTTGGAGGGCCATAACGCACAGGTGTCAGCAGTGGCAGTATCACGAGACGGGCGGTTAATAGCAAGCGGTGATAACAACGGAGAGCTCATTGTCTGGGATGGGGACACGGGGGAACATCTCACAACCTTCGGTATTTATGATGACGGAGACCCTGGCAAGAAGAGACGGGTGACCTCGCTGGATTTTTCACCGGATGGCGCAACACTGGTGATTGCTTCAGAGCATTCAACGGGGATGTGGTGCACAAAAACTTGGCAGCTGCAACGTCCAAGATTCCACGACTCTGGTTTTGCTAACTGCGTCCGATATTCGCCGTCTGGCAAACTTCTTGCCATCGCAAACTATGGCAAGGTCGGGATTTATAGACCACGGACAAGGGAATGCATCGCGCCCTTGAACGTGTCTAAGGCATTGCTTAAAAAGCCTGCATGGTCACCCGATAGCACACGGCTTCTCTCATTGGGCAATCCAAACTCAATGTGGAGTATGCCCACTGGCAGTTCCGACGATTTCAGCATACGAGAGTGGGACCCATCGACCTGGAAGCAGGTCGGTAATCCATGGGAGGGTCATACTAAGTCCATTAATGCCATTGCCATAAACCCTGCTGGCACTCTTGCTGCTTCCGCATCAGATGACAACCATGTCCGTCTCTGGCAGCTCTCCGATCGACGAACTATCGCCATATTCCAGCATTCTGACCCGGTGTACTGCGTGGCCTTCTCCACGGATGGCAATCATATCCTCAGCGGAGGTGAAGATACGAAGATCTTAGAGTGGAGAGTACCCGAGGATGCTTTGCTGGGGGACGATACAGCCTCGCCTCTTTTTGATGTCAAGGTCCATTCCAAGGTAAGTTTCCACTTGTGACTGTTAATAATAATTCCAATGCGAGCTTACTTCATGCAGATCCTCGATATAAATACGGCAGTGGGACATGCGTGTATAAATGGAGACTTGAATACTGTTGAAGAACAGCTAACGCAAGAGATCGATGCCGATCGCAACAATTACACTCTCTACGCCAATCGCTCATTTGTTCTGGCGCGGAAACTCGACTGGAACCGTGCGCTTCATGATGCACATACAGTGAGATACACTATCGCATCATGACTCCAAACATAATGTAACTTTAATGGCGACATAGTCTATCAACATTCAGCCATCCTTAACGGGCTATATCTCCAAAGGAATTGCGTTATGCGGGAAAATGCAGTTCCAGGATGCTATGAAATCATTTGACATTGCGTTCATGTTCACGAACGGAGATTCGAAAGCCATTCACTTTTTGCTCTTGATCAAGGCAAGTCGTCTTTTTCTGATACATCCTAGGCTTCATCAAACTTTTCAGGCCATCGTGCAATTTAATGCAAATCGACATGAGGATGCAATTCTGCGCATCCAAGAGCTAGCTGCCGCCTGTCCAAATGCTGATACTCTTGCATGCCATGTCGTGGAAGTGAGTACGGTCGGGCCTAGGTTCGCTCACTAATACTCATCTTTTGAACTTCCGCGCATTAGGCATATCTACGTGTTCAACTTGGAATCAATGCCTCAAATGGTGCGCGTTACAATGAAGCTGCAGATCACTTCACTGCCGCTGTCGAAGCCAGCGCTTCCACATTGAAATCGGCTATTCATTCTATGTATCAGGACTTTGTGGTGGTACGTTGATAAATGCGACCGAAAATGCCTTCTGATGCACAATGATATCTTCACACAGCTTTTTGGATGGGATCTGAAGGCCGTGTGGCAAACAGCAAACCAGAATCGGTGCAATGCACTCCTTTGCGCGGGTAGACTTGAAGAAGCCCTCCAGTCATACCGATACATGATGGATATGAGTGATGAGACTACGAAGACGACCTGCCTAGATTGGTCAACTGGCAAGTCTTCACCCATTTCACACATGCTGTATATAATATTTACCATTCCACTCAGATTTCAAAGAAAAGTGCACCGCACTCTATGCTGCTAATGGACACGCTGCCCTCGGTGCGAGCGGAGATGATGCTTTAACTGCGCGCGATTACGACAGGGCTATTGAACTATACTCGGCGGCAATCGAACTGGATGCTGCAAGCGATACTGTCTTTGCAAACCGCTGTAAGGCGGAGTTAGAAAAGATGCTATGGGAGGAAGCGCTTCTCGATGCCGAAAAGGTGCGACGGCACTTGATTCATGGCTAATGCTCATCCTGGTGGTGTATAGGTCATCGAACTTATTCCTTCGTCTTATCTCGGATACCACTTGAAGCATGATGCGCTTCATGGAGCGCAGCGCTATGATGAAGCGATCGAAGCCTTCCAAACCATGCTGTCCAAGTTGGACAACGCTCCCAACACGCAATTGCGAGGTAAGTCCCAAATAATACATGCTTCGGGTTACTTATCTTCTTCTCTAGAATTGCGCCAGCAGTATCTTAGTCTGTCCGAAGCAGAAGGTGTCATTCGAAATGCTGTTCTCCCTCAAATGGAAAATGCCCCGCCCCGTCTATTCGACACTACCACTGGGCTGTTGTGTGATAAAGAAGCGCAGATAACGGCCTTCAAAACGAGTACGGACTACAAGCAACTTTTGTCATCAACGATGAAGCGTGCCGACCTTCGAACGGAGCGAATTACAGACGTTGTGCTGATGTACTTCCGTTATGTGATGCTATCACATAGGTGGCAAGGGAAGGAGCCATTGCTACAGGACATCCAGGACAAGATGGTATACGAGTTGGATGTAGTTGATGGCATTGTGAAGTTGCAGTCGTTCTGCCGAGTTGCTCGTGATGCTGGATATCGCTGGGCATGGAGTGATACATGCTGCATCGACAAAAATAACAACGTCGAGCTCCAAGGATCGGTTACCTCCATGTTTGTGTGGTATCGTCATTCAGCACTTACTATCATCTACTTGTCGGACGTCCTGCCTTCGTCCAAGTCTGGTGCATTGGCAAATAGCGAGTGGATTAGGCGAGGGTGGACGGTTCAAGAGTTCCTAGCTCCTAAAGTCGTTCTCTTTTATCAGGAGGATTGGACGCTTTATCTTGACGATCGCTCCTCCAACCACAAGGAGTCAGTTGTGATCATGCAGGAGTTGGAGAATGCGACGGGCATAGATCGCCAAGCTCTCGTTTCCTTCTATCCAGGGACTACAGGTGCCAGAGAAAAACTTCAATGGGCGTCGACGCGTGTCACCACATTGCAGGAAGATATCGCATATTCATTGTTTGGCATTTTTGGCATCCATCTTCCTGTGATCTACGGCGAGAAGAAGCAAAGCGCACTCGGTCGACTCTTGCAGGAAGTAGTGGCTCAGTCAGGCGATATCTGTGCCCTGGACTGGGTCGGAAAGCCATCCGATTTCAACAGCTGTCTACCAGCTGAAATCACCTCATATGTAACTCGATCATGGACGCCACCACCTCTGTCCGAGGAAGAGATGCAGACATCGGTCTCTTTACTGCGGGGTGCTGGTGTCATAGAACCGGCTTTGAGGTTGTACCAGAGGCTCTACGACCTGAGCGCTCCCCGTTTCGCTCACCGCCGACTGCATTTGCACTGCATCGTATTTCCCGTCACAGAGGTCAGACAGAGACATGGTGAAGACCAAGACACACATTTGACCTATGAAGTCAAGGCAGACGGGCTTCAAGACGTGCTGATCGCCACGGAAGACACGCTGATTCAGTTCTCGCGGGCAAAGCGCACTCGACGGAAATTCTTGCTTGTCCGTCCGTGGGATCGTCAAGTTCTCGAGCTACCTGACTCTGCAGACGATACGCAGAGCGAGGACGATGATTGGGTGAACGCTGAGTCTCCGCTACACGATTCGCCCGGCTTGTCTCTTGAAGACTACGAACTGAATAATTCGGAGTCTCATTCACAAGTGCTGCGACTGATTGTTCGCCTTGGACGACCTTTTACCGCGTTTTTGCTAGCGCAGCAGGCGGGGGGAGAATACAGGAGGGTCGCGACAGATCGCAATGTCGTTGCACGAGTCAAAGAGATGACTTCTGTCCATCATATGATGGACGTCAGGACGTTAGAGATACTGTAGTTGTATGCACTGTGACGCTGACTTGGCTGCACAAATGCTGTGAATATAAATTTGGATGGCGTTGGTGTACGACGCTACGATTCAGTGCCTCCATAATAGACGTCATTGCATCCCGTGTGATGCTTTCGGACACCGTGACGGTTAATGAACGTGAAGGCTGTCGAAATTTGGCACTGTTGGCATGTTGTCCATGAGGCATGAGGAAACTTACACCAGCAGATGTCATACGTCACGTCGTTCCAGAGTCACAGCTTTCCAGGAATCTTCATTGGTGGTTGGATGTTTGTCGACGCCTGTTAGGATTAGAGGCTGTTGGTACATAAAGGCAAACAACCACTATTACCCGCTTTCAGTATAATTTGATCATTGCCAGACCTTCCAGTACAAGAGTTTTGGACATGGCCGCTTGAGGTGCTGAGGTCCAAAGGACCCTCATACACATCAGGTAACGCTGCTGTGCCACGCGTACTTCTGCTTTACTAGCAAGTCACAATGGAGACAACTGAGGAACTCCAACAACTCGAAATCACCGCACTGAAATCTATATATGATACCGACTTCTTTGAGCCACCACCACCCAAGGCTTGGAAGGTTTGTCCATTGGTTCTTTTCATTAGATCACAATACTATGTGTGTCTAGGGAGCCGCCAGGTTACCCGAGTTCATCATCAAAGTCGTTCACCCCGATCCAACGCATGCCTCCAAGGTCTACTTTCACTTACATACCAAGTGAGAGCGAGAGCTCCCTCATGATCATACGTCTCGTTGACAAATGCATTGCTAGACTACCTAAAACATATCCCACCCTTGCAACACCTGTGTTCGCTATACAAAAGCCTACTCGCGGTATTAACCATGATCACGAGCTAGCTCTTCAAAAAGCCGTCCATGCCGAGGCACAGCGGCTCCGGGGATCTGAAATGGTCTTTCAGGTACGCAATACTCACTGTCGAAGCGAACCTTGTGCCACTCACGATGAGTCACGTTCCGACCAGATCATCACGACCGCTCAGGAATGGCTAGCTGATCATGTTCATCCTCCCACTGAATCCTCTGGCTCTCTTGCTACTGAGATGACGAAGCGTGCTATAGAAGAAGAGAGGGTATTTCACTGTCATTATCTTACCAGCCTACGTGTTGATCTCTGAATCAGGAGCGAAAGCAACGAGAGGAAGAAGAAGCGGAAAGGGAGTTCGAGTTAGCAGCTCAGCGCGCAGAACTGCTCCAGGAACAGATCCAGGCAGATGCACAGAGGCATCTGCTTGCCAAGGAGATGAAGTATAAGGCTGCTCGGCGACGGGCACAGTCTGATGCTACCGAAGTTCCCTCTTCCGGAGACACCCTCACCGAATCTTTTCCTAATGAAATCGAATTCAGGGGAGTCCGTTTCAATGCCGTCAAAATGTTCCACCCAAGGAAAGGTGTGTTCAGTCTTTGCTTTAGTATTGTCTATGATATTTACCACGTCGAGGAAGAGTGTCTCGGTACCACTTATCTCGCAGATCCATTATGTGACGACGTGAATGCGACACTACCCCTTGAGGTTCACACCATCGACTTCACCTCGGAGTACTATACATCTAGTCAAGGTCAGATCAATGTGCCCTATCTTATAACGGTAGCGGTTGGCTAATCATTTTGAAGGGAAGAAGAAGTTGACCGCTGCAGAAGCCGAGATTCAGAAACTGATCAACATTCACCATCCGAACCTCCTAAGCACCCTCGCTGTCAAATTGAATTTCCCTCACTCGGGCGCCCCACCGCGGTTGATTATTCTCTCGGAACAACGACCGGCGTTGACGTTGCAGGATGTTCTGGAGGATTGCGAACGCCTTCGAGAAGATCGAGCATCGGTGCGTTGCAAGTCTTCAGCATTGCATTAATATTGAATTTGCTTTGACTCCTCTAGGAATATCTGGGCCAGATTCTATCTGCACTGAACGCGGTCCATTCAGCAGACATAGTTCACAGAGGTACGGCTCGAGTCTTGATCAAAGTACCATAACTCATTGTTTTAAGGTCTTGGCATATCTTGCATCTATCTTGCTACCCGAGAGAATAGAACGCACTCCAAAATGGTTAGGATAGGCAAAGTTGGCTATCATGCACGGTTGAAGGACTACCACAAATCTAATCCGTTTGGCATCAGCATGTCAACCGTGAACGAGGAGGAGTCTGTACGCCCTACACCCTGGTGAGTGTTGTGAAGAATGTTCGTCCGGACTTCTCATTGGACTGGCATTGCAGGTTATCCAAAGATGTCATTGAATCAGTTCTGTCATACACTCGAGGCCGCGATATCCATAGCGTTGGAGTAATTTTCATGCAAATGGTCAATGGAAGAGACGTTATGAGGCAGTTTAGTGATCCAAAAGAGGCAGTGCAAGCCGGCAAGTCATACTGTGTCTCATCTATGCATAGTGATGGAACTTGCTCTACGCCTTCAGCTGCTCTTTCTCCCACTCTTCAAACATGCGCACTGAATATGTTGGTGCATGCGAAGAAAGTATCCTGCTTGAGCCTTTTGGCGGACCTGGCATCGGCGGCCCCTCTGCAGTCCCCAAGAAGAGTTGGCAGTCCCACCGTAATACCATTCGTTGGCAATGGTAATGCGGACAGGTTATACCCATATCTTTCATTCTTATGACTTTTTCCAGATGTCAGGACTCCGAACCCGAATGGGTACTTTGGCTCTCCTGAGAAGGACTACTTCCAAGTTCCACAGCGCATTGCTCCGGCCAGCCGTTGGAAAGAAGATTGGGAGGAACTTGAACTCTTGGTATCATAATCCATGCTACCCCTACCCTCTCGCTTACGCCGGTTTTTCAGGGCAGAGGAGCATTTGGGTCTGTGGTTAAGGCTCGAAACAAGATCGATAACCGCATCTACGCAGGTATGGAATTCTAAATTCGAGGAATAAATGTCTTAATGGACCTCGCGACGGTTCATAGTCAAGAAGATTCGCTTACGATCAGATAAGGATGACAACAAGCTATTTCGCGAAGTGAACGCATTGAGTAGGCTCTCGCATCGATTCATCGTCCGATATTACACGACGTGGGTCGAGTTCAACGAATCGAATTCGAGCAGAACGTCTTCATATTCTGATACGGGGTCTGATTCTGGGACTGAGAGTGGAATGACATCCGTCCCACAGTCTCACGAGCGCGAAAAGTCTGATCCATTCAAGGTTAAGATGGAAGACCTGGATGATTATGGATCGGACAAGACATCTTTTCCGAGTATTCATTTCACCCGCTCTGAGATCAAGAGTGATAACCGCGAAGAGGACGATGAAGATGACGACGACAGCGATAGCGACGGGGAATTCGGCAATCTCTTTTCCTCGGAGTACATCGCCGACGAAATGGATATTCCGAAGGATACCATTCAGCCGCGAACCCTGTACATACAGATGGTGGGATCCACAGTGATCTTATGTACCATCACTGAATTTATTTCAATCAGGAATTTGTCGAGCGCCAGACACTGAAAGAGGTGCGATCTCCAATTATGCATACCTCACGTGAATTGACAGGATGATGATGCAGCGAGTAGCAGAAGGTGTGTCGGAAGAGGAGGCTTGGCGACTGTTTTATCAAATCCTCGATGCCTTGGTGCATATGGGTAGCATGGGTATCGTAAGTCAGGACTCACTTGTTTTGCTCTTTGTTCTCATGACAAGCCAGCTTCACCGAGATATCAAGCTCACGAACATCTTCATCGGTATGTATCACACTTGCATTCATGTTATGTTGTCCTTATCCTCCACTCAGATGGAAAGGGGGACTGCAAAGGCGAGTCCTTTTGATGTGCTCCCAAGTGTTGGATTTGACGTCACGATCAGTCGGAGACTTTGGCCTGGCCACGTCAAGCTTAGCTGCTGTTGACCCCTCAGATCTATCACCCTCTGTCGTTCACTCAGACTCTGAACTAACGCTTGGTTTGTCACAATCCGTCACACCGCAATCAACGCTGACACCTAGTAGAGGTCGGAACAAAGTTGTACATAGCTCCAGAAGTCCAGTCCAGGAAACGAGGACCCCGCAATCACAGCAAAGCCGACATGTATAGTTTGGGGGTAAGTGAGTATTAAGATCGCACCGAGCATTGTCCCATATTTCGTAGATCGTTTTCTTTGAGATGAACTATTCCTTTTCCACTGGAGCGGAGCGTATAGCCGTACTGGAAGACCTCAGGAAGCCCGAGGTATACTTCCCTCGAGATTGGGACCTTCAACGTTCTCGCCAGAAACAAAGTTAGTTCAATTTTATTGACATCATTCTCCACGTGCTGACTAGTTGCAGTAATTGCTTCGCTCCTTCGCCATGATCCAGCGGAGCGTCCAACCGCCCTCGAACTCTCACAAAGCCCCCTTCTCCCTCCTCGAGTAGAAGATGAATATTTCAGAGGAGCTCTACGGATGATGAGTGCGTGCACATGTGAACGAAGATTAATGATGCTCATGCGCAAACGGCAGCGAAACCGGACTCTCCATACCATCAGGGAGTGTTGTCTGCCTTGTTCAGTCGGCCTGTTGATCTGGTCCGAAGCCACTTATACGACCTCGAGGCTGAAATTCCTGAGCACGCGTACCTGAATGACATCGTCGAGAACCGAGTCACAGCCATCTTCCGACTTCACGGTGCAGTCGATATGGAACCTCCGCTTCTAGTGCCATCGACCAATCCCGAAGAAAGTCAGACCCATGCTACCTTCATTGATCGTCACGGAGAATTGGTTTGCTTGCCAAACAACGCGTTGGTTCCTTTTGCTCGGTTAGCTGCACGAGACCGTGTGCGAAGAATCAAGCGATTCCACATTATGAATATCTATCGCCCAAAGCGAGTCATCCCGAGTTTCTTTGAGATGTCCTTGTGATGATTACTTTGCCACCGCAGCTCCGCCCCAGGACATCCAAAGGCCACAAAAGCGGCAGTTCTTGACGTCATCACTCCCGACACCAAGCATGGTTTGATAGCAGCCGGTGCCGAATTCCTTACACTTCTCAGCAATTGCTTGAACAGCTTCCCAAACCTCGCTCAGAACTATGAGATCCATATATCTCATTCCAAGGGTATGAAACTTTTCGTGTTCCGTTGACCTTCATTGACATAGAGTTAGTCGTCGATCTTGCCTTGAATCGTATACCTGAGGAGCTCCGTTCTTCAGTGATAGAAATCATCAATCAGTCCAAGTCTACTGCTTCACAGAAGCGGGCTTCGCTGTTGAAGAAGGGGCTCTTGAGGAGTACGACGGATGAATTAGAAGCGCTTACTGAAATAGGTGATCCCACAAGTAGTCTTCTAAGTTATTGAGCTGATCGCATGAATAGATGAGGACATCGATGCTCTCCTATCTAAACTGGAGAAGGTCTCGCCTACCCTCGTCACTGTCATGAAGCCTGCCGTGGAGGAGATCAAGGAAACGATACAATTTGCCACATCTGCGGGCTTCTCCTTCCCCGTTTTCTTTCATCCCTTGATGTGCGGTGCTCATCACATGCATTTCAAGGAAGGGGTGCGCATCGAAGTTGTTAGACGAACCAGGCGATTGGACGTTCTCGCAGCAGCAGGACGGTATGATATGCAACGTTGAATTTGACCCCGCTTGACATCTACGATAGGTACGACAATCTGATAGCCCAGTACTCTTCTGCAAAACCAAGGTCCGATCCTATTTGCGCATTCGCCGTACAAATCGCTCTTGAGAAGATCACGGTTGTCTTGGCAGCCTTCCAGAGCACCTCCGTCAAAGCACTTGTCAAGGAACAGCGGTCATTCGGGTTCTGGAGCCCTCGGAGATGCGACGTATACATTCTTTCATACCAACCAGGCTACCTGCAGGATCGTCTGGAAGTCGCTTCTTTACTGTGGCAAAACAACATTAGCGCCGATATCATGTATGACGCCAACCTCATTGAGTCCGAAAATGAGAGTCACGTTGACCTATGTACACGTGAAGGGATATTGTACGTCCAAAATCAGAATTATCTGAACCCTTCGTGTTGACCTCTGGCATCAGATTCGCCATCTATCCTCGGCCCCGCACTGTACGCCGCGAGCAGGCTGCTTTCAAGGTCAAAAGTATCTTGAAGGGCACAGAGTACGAAGGTATGAAATCCATAGTTCTTCCCACCTTCGCGGCTGACCAAGTGTCAGTTTCACGCCAAGATCTCGTCGGTTGGCTTCAACACCAGATTGCTGAGCAGAAACGCGTAGACTTGGCTACTTCAGGTTCTTCCGCCTATCCCGAAGTTCTCGTGGTTCCTGTACCATCCAAGGACTCATCCAGCACACCCGAAGTACAACTCATTCTACCCGTCGATGCAAAGAAGCAGAGAAAGCAAGTCAAACAAATTCTTCTCGATCGAGGTAACATCGACGATAGCCCTCGCTTTTAAGGTATACTGACGTATCTTTAGCGTACGACAAGGCCAGTCAAATCAAAGCTGCAATGCAGCATGGTGTACCGATGCTCGCTGTTGACGTTCCGAGCGCGGTCTTTGATGCCCTGGTAAGGAGTGCCTCGTGGATCACTGATGAAGAGGCTTGGAAGGGTATCACCGTGTCCATGCCCACTGTGCACATGCCATACGCTCACCAAATTCGCGAAGCGGCTGCAAAGCGAAAGGCTGAAGGAATCTCCTATGTGTTATTGTACGCTACACGAGAGGAGAGAATGCAAATTCTCACTCTCAATTAAGACCGTTTTCAAAGTCACCCGGATGATGTTTACTTTACATTCTTATTACCTTATGACGTCCTGTCCATGCAGATGTCACGAAACTGTATACCCGTGTATGGACCTGTATTATTACAAAGTTCCGAACTTCACTTATAGTATACTACATACTGCAAGATGTACAAAATGCATTCCTTCCTTTCTACTTACTCCAAGCCGTGAATGTCTCTTGGAACCCATTAGCATTTTCACTGGAAGGGATGACTCCATTCCCCGACACGCTCAGCTGGTAAGTAATCCCTACGGTCGACACACTGTATGCGGTGACGCTCGACTCGGAATCGATGTCGAAGATTTGTGCTTGACAAGCGTTAGTGTCCAAACAGTCTTGGATGTAATCCTGAACCAAATCATAAGCAGCCAAAGAAGGAATAATTAGTCTCCTCACTCGGAAGAAGTTGTAGAACCCCGCGCCTATACACCTGATTAATAGCGTACAAAACTGATGAAGTGAAAAGGTATACCAAATATGATGATGTCACTTGAAGATTGGATGTACATTCCCCAGGCCATGTCGATCGAACCCGAGAAGGTAGGGTCATGGTAAGATGCGTCGGTGCTAAAAGGTGCTGGTGCCCCCGGAACAGGTTGATAATATGGCTATGACGCGCATCAGCTGGAAGCAAAGGATTTGAAGAGTAGTCCATACCGTTTCAGTCTGGGCGAAGCCAATGTAGTGGTCCAGAGCGCCGACAAGACTATACTGATACAATGCAAAGTGTTCAGCTATTGCATTGCAATGATAAGCTCTGTGACATTGTGTTATGGTAACCACTCACAAGCTAGATTAAGTTGTCAACGAAGATCACGAGGGTCACAAAGGCTACGTACATGTACCAATGAACCATACGGGACCCTGTGACTCAGAAAGGATTCCACGACCGGTAAAGATCGAAGTTTGAGGAGAGCCAGGCGTATCAAGGTCGTGGTCAGCAGTCCAGACCCACGTGCCCTATATGTAAATAGAGTCAGAGGACTTAGGAAAGCCCATAATCCTCATACCTCAAAGTATGCGCTCGATCCAGGGGTCAAGTGTATCCCGAGGAAAGCAGCCTCACAGGCAGCATTGATAGAACCTGAGGGACACTGTGCACGCTGCAAGTTGGTACCGGCAGCTTGTGAGGAGTCAGAACATTTTTCCATGAACAGAAATGAAAAGAGTTACCTCCACCCAACCTGTCCGAACGTAGTCAACACATCTAAGATCCATAAGAAAAACAAAGACCAACCTAATGTGGCTGTCCCACATTCCTGCAGCAGCTTGCTGACCAGATGGATCGTGCACATTCCACTCGATCATTATTGCGCCGGAAGCTGTGATGGATCAGCTTCGCGAGCAGGAGAGACAATTCGCTTGCTCACCAGGGCCGGAAGTGGTGAAGAGCATGTCACTTATCTCCAGAACTCCTTCAGAATTCGCCGCGCCTGCTTTGATAACGGGTCTCGGATTGTTCTCGTCGCTGAAAGCGGTTCCACCAGCCATGACGACTGACCAGGCTTCGCCGACAATCTGAGTTCCGGCAGGGATGGTGATGGTGTTGGTCACATAATACGTTCCGGCATCGAAGAAGATAATCTTGCATCCAGCATACTAGAAAGGGCGTTTACTTGATTACAGAGATAAGAACGGAATACACCACACCTCATTGATTACGTTTTGAATAGCGGCGGTATCGTCTGTGTGGCCATCACCTTTCGCACCTTCGTTTTTGACGCTGATGAATTGGCTGGTAGCGTAGTCCGCATATTGAGGATGAGACTTCCCGACAATTCGTCCAGCACTATCCAAAAGGCTCGAGGGTTTCTGAACAGGGACAGTATTTCCTTGAGTAAAAGTCTTGGACCCACTGGTGCCGGAGTACACATTTCCTTGAACCCACGAATCGATTGTGGTCGAACCACCAGAAAGGACTGTGATGCCACCAAGGACACCAATTGCCGTGGGAACATTGTTTAGCTTGATATTATTGAGAACAATTGAGCCAGCCAGTTGACCATTGCTGGCTTCCGAGGTGCGAAGAAATATAGGGGTATTGGTCACAACCGCATCAATGATAGCCTCCGAACCAACAGTCTATGCAGCGCTTAGCGACTTGCGAATACAAAGCTTCGGATCGGCTAACCTGATGGCTTATTGATGTTCCACCGGTTGTTATATCAAAGCCAACCTGTGCTCGGTCATATCTCTTCAGCAAGATACACAATCTCAAGACGAACTTGACAGTTGTTAATCGTAACTCCTTGGAAGGTGAATCCTGGAACAATTGTGAGAAGTGTGCGAAATTTCGCTACATTGAACATCACCCCAATTCCAGATGCCGGAGACAGCTGTCGGTGAATATGGATATTTAGTGCATGGCGGCCTGTTAGTGGACAAGAGAACAAACCAATGGCAGCATTGTTGACTGTCAGATTACGAACTGTAAATTGCTGATTACCGACTTGGATTCCGTATTTTCCTGGCAACGCGTCACTACAGGAAGAATAAAGAGATTTACAGTAATCTACCTCCATTGAATACTAGGTCTGACGGAGCAAAGATCATATTGCTGCTCTCATATCAAAGTAGGATGCTTACCTCCCATGAACCCGCCACTGGTAACGACCGTTAAGAATTAGTATGAAAATCAGAAGGTGATCTCATTCTCACCTCCCATTCTCCATGAACATGCCTTGATGGTTGTTGTCGGGCTCGATAGACATCTCGACTACAACATTAATCAGAGAAGTGGCTTGTGCAACTTGCCAGTGCAAGCCAATTGCAGCATTCGCTGCAGGAATTGGCCTCAGGTCGATAATCAGGTTGCGAACGGAACGATAACTAAAACCCGTGAGCTAAAGTTCAAGAGGCGCACAAGAAAATGCGCGCACAAGTTGTTTTGGTTTGTGAACCACTGAGCACCCCAACCATCGGGAATGTAGGGATCGGAATCTAGGCAAAACATAAGTGAGATAGAGCTACCCTTCAAAATGACAGATTAGTACCGATGACTGCGAATCCATTGAATGATGAACTGGCACGCAGAGTTGGAGGGTTCCTTGCGTCTCCAATAATCTGAGTGTAATAGTACGTTTGAATTGCCGAAGAGACGAGGTAAGTCCTGTCTGGTGTAAACAGTCGATCCCATGACGTGAGTGAAAATAATACCCTGCAGGGAAGTACACGATGGCTGGAGTAATGCTAAAGGCCACAATCGATCAATATCTGCGCACACGAGTGAAATCTTGCACTGACGTGGAGGATTCACAAGATCCACCGCCGCAACGTCCGCCAGAATACATGGCCAGGCTAGAATATGTGTTAATCAACACTCAAGCACGAGAAGAATGACATGCTTAATAGCAGCAGTGTCATCGGTAACACCATCGCCCTTAGCCCCAAAATCTTTCACATTTCTGAAAACCTCGTAAGAACTCGGGTTTGGGTTGAAGGCTGATGTTCCTTGGTGCTGAATAGTCTCTAGCCAATATGGATCGCCTGAAGCAGCCGTTCCACCAGTCAAGGGTGCTAAGCAAGATGTGCCCAACCCAGAGACAAGAGTGGAGGATGCAAAGATTGCACTGAAGTGAACAAACTTTAAGTGATAGAACATTGCTTCCTCTGGATGGGTGGAATTAAGGAACTGGACACAAACCTGCATTCAGATGTGCAGCTTTTATACGACTAAGGTCAGTGGAATAGGAAACGAAAGGAATTGACCCACCTCTCGTTTGTTGGCACCTCAAAGGCTGATATGATGGAGTCAGACGTCATTGAATTTTCCAATGGCACACAGTTCAGAGCGGAAAGCTCTCCTTTGGGTGAATCGGCTAAATATGAAATCCCAGGTTGCTGCGGTGCTACAGAGCCACACTTCGTCCATCTGGGTGGTTCCACTAACAAATAAAATATGCTGTTAGTATGCTCGGAGCGCACTCACCGGGCCCAGCATAATACTTCACAATTGTCTGGACACTTAATGAGTTACTGCCCTGATGGATTTCTAGACATACATCAAATACAAGAGCTTGTCCAAGTAACTTGGCTATCAAAACCGTCGTGCAACTGGTCAGAAGGGCACAACATATGGCTGCCATCTGCTTTGCCATCGACGGCCAACCGTATATCTGGTAGCAAAGAAAAGGGTAAGAGTGCTTCAAGTTGTTTCGGCTGAGGACTAAGAAAGGCAATGAAGCCTGAGAATGCATTTTAGAACTCCGCGTTCTTCCCTCTTTGTCAAATACCAGGCGTATGTCTTCATCCGTCTACGATTTGTCTAGGGGAGACTAACACTGAAGCAGGACTCGGATATGCTCACTGGAGTGCCGCTAGTACTATGACCAATACGACTTCAATTCGCACCCCCATTTCCTGCTGGTACCTGCATGAACGGCAACTCGATGCACGAAACGGTCTTGTAGGTCTGCTTCATGTGAATGTCCAGTTTCAAGTTTTACCATTGCAAGGTTGTCTCACTCACCCATTCGTCCATGGGAACGGCAATGTACTGGACAAACTCACAGATGCTTGCAGCATCACATTTCGCTGCACATGAAACTCGCCCCTCAGTAGACCTAAGCTTCACTCCTGATCGATCCAAGTTTCTAGTCTGCAACAACGATTCTTAATTTAGCCGACACTCGACCTTGACGTCACACGCACTTCAAGCAGTAAATGGCCCAAGTTGAGGCAGTCCATGGATTGTATTAGCTTGTGAACTTGCTCCGTCGCTCAGGATGTCCTTTCTTGGTTGAGATCTTTTGCAGCATATGTTCCGGTCAACACGTCGCAAGTAGGTAAAGATATGCTTCTGCCATAATCTTCCAAGCCGGTCCGAGTGGTAAGGATCGATATCCATACATTCGCTCCTTGGTCTTTGGGCCCAGCAGCTCACTCCGGATCTTACGAATCATGTGATTGGTGAACTCCGACCTGCAAAACTGACCATCGACAGGCGTTCCAGAAACGGTACTCAGGTGGATGATGCAGGACTATCCTCGGGTTGCATTACAAGCCTCAACGCATTGGATGGCACTAGTGAGGAATGTAGTGAGGAATGGAACCAAATTTGGACGAATCACTCCCATGATGTTAGTCAACTTGTTGTTTTTTCTTGCTGCCAGAGACCCAGTTTTACTGCGCAGCTCTGACGAGATCCCAGTGTTGGCATATAACTTGCTAGTAATGATAACCTGGACGCGTTCGTCTACTGTATGTGTGGCATGTATGAAGGTCCGCATGTGCTTCGTGCTGACGGCGTAGATAGACAAATATGTTCGCCGGCCAACAACGGCATCATGGCCCTGGTGTACCACTCCAAGTTGATGCTCCCGCTCTTTCCAGGAGAGAACGAGCTCATGCCCGAGTTCATGCACATTGCACAGAATAGACCAGTGAACGATCCCGATAACAGTGCGTAATAGTTGTATCTAGGAGTGCTTCATCAATTCCAAATGCCCCACATCCAACCTGGGGTTAAACATGACGTAGAATGGCTTGGCATGTGCAATTAAACTGTCTTCGAATGCCCACCTATCTATGGGCGCATCCTGTACTTCTGAGATGCGAAAAGCCCAGAACAGATATGCAAGAGTGATTAGAACGGAGTCACTCGCTAGATGGCGTCCCGGGCAGACGCTACTTCATTTTCAGCAGTGACTTATTTAATTATTTTAAAAAAATCGTGGCGTACCGCCTACCAAAGCCAAATGGGAAAGACTTGAGATCGGAGCGAATTTGTCCGTCCCGTTCGACCCATCTCTGGGGATCAAATTTCTCAGGGTCAGGAAAAGCAGTTTCATCATGAGAGATGGTCCTGTAGCGCGCGAGAGGCGTCAATAAATGAACCTTTCTCTTGCGGAGGAACAAATCGATGATCGCACCAATGACAGCCATAGACGGTTGCACCAGCAGGAATCCTTAATCCCCTCTGCAAGCACAAATGCAGCATCAAGTTCATGCTCCAAGAATAATAATACGTTCACGTACCCATATTATATTCCTTGTGGCCCTGTGGGGGAAGCCTGGGCTACTAGTTCATATAGCGGCTTACAACGAAAGGAATATATTATCTACCGAGTGGGATGACTGGCCTCCAGCGTAATGATTCATGCATGAATGCTTGCAACTGAGTAAGTTGTTCGATATCTTCAAACAATGGGGCTAGGAACAATTGCTTTGTGACCATCCCTTACTCGAGAGGCGTAAAATGGAGGACGTACCTCGTTCTCTACCTACAATAGTATCAAGCTGCTCTTGTACACACCTTTGTGCGTCGGGATGACAAGCGGCTGCCAGGATAGCTGTTGTGATCGCCGCAGCAGTCTAAATATGAACGATTAATATTGATCACCAAACCAAGATGTAAACTATTCACGTTATCAACAGCGGCGCCAAAAAGTGTTCCACCCAAGAACGACATTTCATCTCTGGATAGTTGGTGCTCATGCTGGCGCTCGATTAGTGTTCTCATGAAGGACGGACCAGCGATACCCCTGGCCTGACGGGGGTATGAGTGCGCGAACCACCCATCACAATAAAAGCACGAGTCACTATTTCGTTTTTTACCCGCTCCATCTGCCCTAGCCCAAGTTCATGCTCGGTGCGAAACGAAGTTTTCAACTGACGTCCATATAAAGGTACGTATCGCAGCAGGGGAATGCGATCAACAAGATAGGCACCGGGACGCATAACGAATCCAAAGCGTTCCAAGACGTGGTTCATCCCTATAACCTCAGGATCTGTGTCCGCAGTTGGCGTTGACTTGCCGTAAGTTATGCGCAAGATGACCGAATTTGAGAATCTATTGGCTGACATGAATTCGTATTCACGAGAGTATTGCTCTTAGCCTACCGTTTCACATGTTCCTGATGTCTCTCCGGTGCCTTCAAAATATCACACACAAGCTGCTTCGCGTCCTCTATTTGTATGTCCCGGTAAGCCTCCACTGCCTTTGGTTGCAATTGTAAATGCGCAGCTTTCCGGAACCGGCGGAATCGTGACCCGGCACGAATAAGAACGAGGCGCATATTTTGGGAAAACATTTCAACAGCAGCTATAGCATGTGGGCGGTCAACAAGAGCAACCCCTTCCTTCTCCATAATCTCATTGGCTGCCTAGGGGAGGTCGTCCGGCCTTGCAAAGCACACTGTGAAGCAAATGACCACGCACCTCTAAGTTTCCAATGATGACTGAAACTTGATTTCCCTGACGTACAGAGACGACTGGGCCGTATTCTTGTACCCATTGTGTGATTGTATTGACCACACTGGAGCAGAAATTGAACGCGTTCAGTCATGGACATGATGCACAAAGGCAACTGACTTGTTCGATGGCATGGCACTTTCCCAGAACCAACTTGCCGGAGGTCCAGGGGGCAATGGGGTCGCATGTTTGTCGAAAAGTTTTTTTTTGCAGTACTGGGCGAGTACAACAACAGCTGCCACTCCTGCCAGCGCAAGAATCAAGATAGATGAAAACAAGAACGATAACCTGTCGAACATCTTCAGCTAATAAGGGGCGTGCGTGGGGGCGAGGGTCTGGGTCGTCAAGCCGAACACCAACGTTGTCAATGACCGACTTTTGTGTGGCATGACATTTACGTTACTATGTGTCCCGAGCCGGTCGCATGTAATAAGAACATACATATGACAGAAAGGCGACCTTAGAGTCTCTTACTAACCAATTGCGTATCGATCCACTCAGAGGGAGCTTTGGCGCCTTCCTACTTCCTAGGCTAGTATGCTAGGACATATGTGGTTGGACTCCGGAGCCAGTTCAGATTCAAGGCACTCGCCACTAGCAAGGGTGTAAATGCTGTGGTGGTAGGATATGTGGTACTACGTGGATGGATGCCAGACCTTAACATCTCTACAAAAGCTCAAGGCATCCCGTTCAAGCCAACTTAGTGCCTATGTAAAATAATTGATACAGAGAGATACAACGTTCCCGTCGTAGCGCGGGAAGAACATACAACACGGTAAACAAGTTTGGTATAAGATACACTTACCACCGCCGCCGCCGATAAGAATGTGCTTCTTCAACCTCACGCCGATTAAACACGTCCCTGTACCCGTCATCTAAGCCCCCGTGTACAGTACTCGGCGTCTCGCTGCCTCTCATTTCACGCTGCTTCCGCCGTATCAAGGCCAGCGCGCGCTCGCGTTCTGATGATTCACGTGCAAGGCGCATGGATGTGGCGTCGGACGGCGGAGGAGGCGGTTTCATCGTGCCAGTTGAATTAGGTGGTGGGCGATGTTTAGAGTGCCGCCATGACGGCTGAGGGGTAGGGGAAGAATTACTTGACGACGAGCGCGATGCAAGTTGATGCGTGATAGCGGTGAGAGGGTCGTTCATAGTCTTCGAGGCCATATCGCGCATCCTGGAATGTCGAACAGGACGTCGTAAGTTTAGTTCTGGGAGTAGTGTGAACCGCGTACCTTAGACGTTCACTCTTCTCATTCTCTGGATATTCCTTTTCCTTATCACGTTCGCTGTACCATGGTCTGAGGTCTTTTGCACTTGGAGCAAGAGGTACACCTCTCTCAGTCTCCGGCTGCATGGTCTTCTTCGTAGCTCGTATAGCAGTAATCATCTCTTGCTAGTACCATATCAGCAGATGCGCACAAAACGACCAGAAGAAACCAACCTGCTCTAAATCTTCAAAAAGATTGATATGACCTTGATTCGAGCTGCTGGAAGCGATGGCGACCTTGGCATCCTCTATAGCCTTCATATCATCCTCCTTTTTCTTCCCTTTTCCTTTCCCAAGTCCTGCACGCTCTCGGAGGACGTCCAGCCGAGCCTCTGCATCAGCCAACACTACTCGTCCCTCAGCCTCAGCTTCCTTTTGCGCAGCTTCCTCTTCATCTCTCCGCACACGGTCAATGTTGTCGCGGCGATAGGGATGATATGACTTGTGATGTGCAATGTTAAGTTTGCCCATGTTGAAGACCGAAATATGTGCACAGGAGGGATGTTGTACAACCAAGTAATCGTGACCGTAGTACAGAACATACAATCGATTATCACACAACCACTGTATTGTATTACGTAACCACCTCATGATTACTCCCCAGGCGCAAGCAGTTCCCGCATCACTTTCTCATCCACTCTTTTCTCGAAAGATATCTCAAACGGAAGAGCATGCATGTTCGCAGTATCTGTGACTCCAAGTGTGTCAATCTTCGCTGCAGGATTCTCAGAAAGACGGAAAGCCCAGAGAATGAAAGCTGTATTGATGAAGGCAGACCGATTCGCGACATGTTGACCCAGGCACACTCTGGTATTTTCAGGTGAGACATACCGGATGGAGGATAGCTGATGTAACTCACCTGCGGCCAAAGCCATAAGTAAAGAACCGCAGATCATTGCGCAGCTGACCCGCTTCGTCAATCCAGCGTTGAGGATTAAAATTCTGAGGGTCCGGAAAGACATCTGGATCATTGGCAATAGCCCTGAAATAAAACAAAACATTACAGAACATGTGGGCAGACCAAAATAATGCACACTGACCAATGGTTGCCAATAACGATCGCACCTGCAGGGATGAGGTAGTTCTTCCAAATTATGTCCTTGTTTGCGCGATGAGCAATGCCTGGTGATCATAGTTCATTGCTGCTATCATCCAACTGAAAGACTAAGGCGAACCCCCAACGGTGACAGGTCTCCATCTCATACTCTCGAGCATGAATGCGGTAACCTGTGGCAGCATCTCTTGATCTCTAAATGTCGGCACTTTCAATGAGGTGTTTCAGTAGACGAGTTCAACGAGAAACATCTCTTGATCTCTAAATGTCGGCACTTTCAATGAGGTGTTTCAGTAGACGAGTTCAACGAGAAAGGAGGTACGGCCACATCGTGTACGACCAACTATTTCATCCAGTTCCTTTTGTGCGCGAGCCTGCGCTTCGGGGTGAGTGGTAGCAGCCATCATCATGAAGGTGATTGCAGCAGCAGTCTATAACACTGACAGTTGCCGAAGTAGAACATGGTGCAGATGAGAGCCTACCGAGTCGTTGGCAGCTCCAAAAACACCACCTGCAATGAATGGCAGTTCATTATCTTGAAGTCCGTATTGTTTCTGGTTCTCCAAAATAAACTTGGATAAGGATGGCTCTGCAGTGCCCTCACGCTTCACGGTGCTTCAAGTTGAGGGAGGTTGTCTGGTACAAGAAAATAACCACGCACTATATGCTTTCTTACCACGTCCAACTTCCCGTCAAAAAATACATGTTCTTCTTGGTGCCATGCCTTCAGCTGGCTTAGGTAGCCTGGGACAAAACGCAGGATTGGAAACGTATCCACAAGGTATCCTCCTGGCTTGAGAGCTCGACTAAAACGCACAGCACCTTTGTTGATAGTGACGATTTCAGGATCGGAGTAGGCAGTCGGGGTAGTTTTCCCATAGGTGAAGGACAAGGTCACGGAAGCTGCATAACTAGAGAGCACAGATTACTCCCACATCTCGTGAACATACACTGAAAATACCTTTTGACATGCATCTGGTGGATCTTTGGGTCGTCTAAAATATCTAGAACTACCTTCTTCGCATACTTTGTCTGATTGGGCTCATAAGTCTCAGCAACTTTGGGCTGCAAGCACGCGTGCATGACCCTGCGTGGAATTTAGTCATAATCGCACGTCAAAGATCAGATGTTTACCTGCGCAGCCGGCGCAACCTCTCACCACCGCTCTCAAAGAGAACTATCAAACCGCCATATAACGTCTCCCCTGTTGCAATAGAACGTGGGCGATCGATCAGAGATGCCCCCTCCTTTTCCATGATATCAATGGCAGCCTTTGACGAGATATATGTTCACACTCCGTGCAAATGAAGTACTACTTGATGCTCACCTGATGACGACCTATTATCACGAAAATATTACGGCCCTGTCTGAGCGAGAAGACAGGTCCGTATTCTTCTGTCCACTTTGCAAATTGAAATGGCGCACTTTGGGAAGGGTCAGATGTCATATTGCTACGTATGTCTTCATCATACTTACTATGACTCTGGGAACTTGTTTCCAAAAAGCCAATGACCAGGTGGCCCAGGAGGAAAAGGCAACCGCCTCGCAACCTGGTACCGCCATTTCACAATCCACAAAGAGGCCAGAGCCACAAGAACACATGCGATGAAAAGAGCCATTGAGTCTAGTTTCAACTGTCCCGCTGACTTACACTTATATGTGACCTGCGCACATCCGCCTGTCACACTCTGAACTTACCTTGGTGACAAGGCCGGTGGTCGGATCAAGGGAGCATGCAGGGTCTCTACTAGAAGCCAGTACTTGAGAGATTAACGCAATGACATGCCAATACTAGTGGACCCGTCATCGCGGAAGTACTCATTGTAGTGACTCTAACATAGTATTGCCTTGAATCTTTCGACTGTCACATTCTCAAGAACCGCATCACGCAAGACGCAAGGTTCAGGAAGTGTAGGACATCTCACGGCGCTAAGACAAATCAGTTACGACATGCGCACGTACTCGTAATGCAAAATGGTCGCATGTGGCCGTACGTAGACCGTAACAATTAATGACGCGCGTTCAACGGCCCAGAATGGCGTGGCAAGCGAAAGCACGGAGCCGCAAGATCTCCAATTGTACGGTACGATACGGTTGTCACTCGACCCAAAACTTCTCGCTGAGGCAGTGAGGCCAGTAGTAGTACTCCGTGGCCAGCGGAATCCGGGTTGACGGTATTGCCAGTGGTAAAACTGTTAATCAGTTTTACCTTTTACGGGATCGTAGTTTTTCGACAGTTCAGGTTATCATAATGCGCTGATATGATTTCGACGCAGGGAACTAATCATTGGTGCAGAGGGCGACGCTACGCACTCGGCTGCATACAAACAGAACTGGTGAGCCGCAGATATTCCTGTATTAATGCTTCTTTCCTATATAAAGCACTGCAACCAACGCTCGAAAGCAAACCACGGTGCCAGCAAGGCCATTGTACGTGTAGAAAAGAAGCATTGGGCTGACGACCGTGACACACTGGGATATCTACAGCTTACCAGTTCTCCGATGGCATCGCCCCGCCGGCCCGCTTGCTGATGAGCAGTTTTAAATGGACTTATAGATGAAGGCTGTTTTTGATTCATGCTCTCTTCATACTCTACCTATTCAAGTTGGACTCGTAAGTAAGATGAAAAATTTGCTCGCAGGCTTAGTGCTCTCGAGTACGCTCGTTACCCGTGCTTGGGCGGGAGCCAGCAAAATTTATGGTGTTAACCTGGGCTCATGGTAAGAGTTACTCAGATTTTCTTGATTGGCTATTCAAGTAGTAGCGCAGGCTACTCCTAGAACCATGGATGCTTCCTCAAGGTTGATCTTACGGTTATGCGTTAACCAAACGACTTTCTGAAAATTTGTTGCACTTTAGGTTGGTTGGATATGGGTGGACAGTCATGTGTGGCGGACTGCGGGTCGTGCATTGGGACTGAATCGTACGTCCAGCTTCCTATCCCATATTGTTGGTGTAAATAACCCAATCCGCGCTGTGATGTGTAGGGCATTTGCAAAAGCGTATCCCGACACAGTTGACGCTACATTCGCTAAACATTGGGACACCTGGTTCACGCAGGATGATATCAACGCACTGAAGGCAGCAGGTATTAACACCGTTCGGGTTCCTGTGAGTTGATTTGAAGGCGCATTGCCCACTTGGCAAATCTGACGTCGTGCATTTTATTCTGTGCAATTTCCGTATGCGTTGTGCAATACGATCCTACTTTCATTCATAGCTTGGTTATTGGATTGTGGAGGCTCTAGTTGATCGGTCGCAAGAATGGTACCCTCGGGGCGGTCTTGGCTATTTGGTGAGAAGCTTTGTCTGTAACTTAAGGACCTGGGTAGAACTTTCATTCGCAATTAGCGCCGTGGTCTGAACTGGTTGCAAGATGCTGGAATTCAAGCGATCCTGGATCATCACGCATTGCCAGGGGTGCAATCGCCCAATCAGATGTTTACCGGAAAGTAAGTCCTCATTCGTTGCTGCTTGTTTTATATGGAAGTAATTTCTTTCAAGTTGTACATCCGATGTTCAATTCTACGTGAGCCATTTTGCAACCGCTGGAAGTAATGACTGCTGATCATTTACATGCAGACACCATACAACTATCATCGCGCACTGGTGTGGACAGCGGTCATGACTGCCCTTTCTCACCTCGATCCTAATTTCGGAAGTGTATTTGCGATCGAGGCGATAAACGAACCAATCATGAATGCGACTCAGACACCCGGCTACGGCACCTGTATGTATTATTTATCGTTTTTCAATCGTATTCTGATCGTTCCTCTTACAGTCCAAAAGAACTTCGTATCGACAATGCGTGCTGTCGAACTCGCACTCGGAATCTCTGTGCCATCCATGTCACTCAGTGTATCTGCATCTCTCTCGAACAATTTTACCGCTACACTGAGCGCGGCATCCTTGAACACCATCTTCACAGGAGAGGTACAATCGGCACTTGCGGATGCTGTCCCGATTCTGGCAGAGATTGGAGTGCAGTATGGTTTGCAGACCGTACTCGAGGCATCACCATTCAAGAAGCCGCCCTCTTGTGCCCCGCTGGTCGCGAAGTGAGTTTGGCATAGTTTCCTCTTGGGGATTACACTGACAATGGTATCTCAAGCTTCATGGATGTGAACTGGCAATACAACAACCCCTCTAACCCAGCCGACGCTGCGAATGGACCCCAAGCTTATGATAACCATCTGTATTACAAGTGAGTTGGCAGCTGATATGATTATTATGGTTCCTCAACGCTCCCCTGACAGCTTTGGAGTATGTCGTATACGCACAAGATTATTGCTTAGCATTGACGTTTTTATAGGGGGTTGCAGATGCTAACCCAACAGCATACATGATTAGCATTTGCAGTGCGTCTTCCTCGTTGGTCCAGGAGTGACATGCTCATTTTGTAAAGACCTCAACCGCACCCAGGCCGATGCAGCAGTTGGCGACTCCCCCCTATGGTTTGGAGAGTGGGGACTTCCAACGCAATTCAATGCCACAGATGACTTCCTCTATCAATGGGCTGATGCGCAGAAATTTACTTATAGTAAAGGTGCTGGATGGCTCGTACGTTGTCCCCACCACAGTTTTAAATTTAAGCGCTGCTTAAGGAAAATAATCTAGTACTGGAACTTCAAGGTTGAGATATCAGACCTCACAAATGGGACTGCTCTCGCAAGGCAATGGTTAGTCAATGCACTTTCTATGGTAACTATGAATATCCTGACGAAGTGCCCAGGTCATACCTTGAGGGGGTGAAACTTGGGTACTTGACCAAAGACCCCTCGCAGCTGAACAACGCGAACGTGTGTGCGCCATATATCAATACTAATTCCAGCACACGACGCGCACATCGTCGGCGATTTATCCACTAAGCAAGCGGTAGAGCAGAGCGTACATATCTCGACCCCCGACGGGAAATCCCAACACTCTTTTACTCCACGTTCCTTTTCATCTACTTTCCTTTATTCGGTTTTTGTTCATTCCGCGTTCATTTCTAACTCCACGCTCTTTTACCTGTCACTCGTTTATAAGGATTATCCGAGGTCGTTGAGGGAATGGTACACACACATTCTTACCAATAATATCTGATGGTCGTATTGCTATTGCGTGAAGTAAATCAAATTCTAGCGGGAATGCACTCAGTGCTCCCACCCAACGGTCGTCTCGAGGGGGATTATGTGCTGTCAGCTATGTGGTGACCCACTGAAATGGTGATGTGTGATAGGCACGAAGGTGATAATAGTACTGGCTCACATCATTTGCATGGACGCGGCCTAACGAGGCGCGGTTTACCCGTGGACATCTGAAATTCTGAATGGCGCTGTCATACTGATATATAATTACCTCTTAGTATTCTGAAGGGTATAGTGCCATAAAAGTGCAACAAAGTTACACCTAAGACATGACTAAGTTTATTGCAAAATTTTTTACATAGATTGTTCAATGTGCCAGCTGAACAAATAATAATTACATGTATAATGTGTCCTTGACTGTGATTGCCTGTCAGAGTTTTCCTCACTTAATGTGCCCGTGCAGAGCTCCGCCGACATTAAGAGGTATCCAGCAGAACTCGAGTGGGCTTACCTCCACCGCTCTTCATATGCTTAACTTAGTTGCTTGCCGGTATCCTGAAGACTTGTAAACATCCCGAATATTGGCATAGTATCCATGCTATCCTTACATAAAACACATAAATATCGAGCCTTGGCTACACTCCATTCCTCACAAGAGGTCATAGAGAAGTGATCATCACTCCCCAGGCGCAAACAGCTCTCGGATCGCTTTCTCATCCACCCTGTCCTCGAAACATATCTCGAACGGAAAAGCATGCATGTTTACGGTATCGGTGAAACCAAACGTGTCGATCTTCGCTACGGGATTTTCGGAAAGACGGAAAGCCCAAAGAATGAGAGCTGTGCTGATGAAGATAGACTGATTCGCGATATGTTGGCCGAGACACACTCTGATGTTCTCAGGTGAACTATTTGCTCAATGGAAAATGACCGATGCGACTCACCGGCGACCAAAGCCATAAGCGAAGTACCGCAGATCATCGCGCACCCGGCCCGTTTCGTCAATCCAACGTTGGGGATTGAACTTTTGTGGTTCCGGAAAGACATCGGGGTCATTTGCAATAGCCCTGAAATAACAAACGTTACAGCACAGGTGGAGAGAAAGTGTGCGTACTGACCAATGATTGCCAATAACAATTGCACCTGCGGGGATGAGGTAGTTATTCCATATTATATCCTTATTCGCGCGATGAGGAACGCCTGGTCAATGCAAGAATATACGGCAAGAATATACGGTTTATTACAGTGTCATCAGAATTCGAAGGGAGAAGACATACCCCCAACGGCGACAGGCCTCCACCTCATACTCTCTAGTATGAAGGCGGTAACCTGTGGCAGTATCTCCTGGTCTCCAAATGTTGGCACTATTAAGAGTGTGTCAGTTAACCGACCCGACCAAAAAGTAAAAGGTACGACCCACATCGCGTATGACCCACGACATTATCAAGTTCCTCCTGTACGCGAGCCTGTGCTTCGGGGTGAGTGGTGGCGGCCATCATTATGATTGTAATTGCAGAAGCGGTCTATAACACCATCAGTTGTGAAGGTAGGACATGATATAGATTAAGGCCTACTGGATCAGCGCCAGCCCCAAAAATGCCACCTGATAGATATGCCAGTTCCTCATCTTGAAGACCGTATTGTTTCTGGTTCTCCAACACGAACTTCGCGAAAGACGGTCCCGCAGTACCTTCATGCTTCACGGTGCTTGAGTGAGGCTGTCTGGTAGAAAACAAAACCACTCACAATCTGTCTTCGTACAATGTCCAACTGCGCCCCAAAGAGTTGAAGTTCTTCTTTGTGCCATTCCTTCAGTTGGTTTAGGTAGCCAGGGACAAAACGCAGGATTGGAAACGTATCCACAAGGTATGCTCCTGGCTGGGCAACTCGTCCGAAGCGCGCAATAGTTGCAATGACAGCCACAACTTCGGGGTCTGTGTACGCAGTCGGAGTAGTCTTCCCGTAACTGATGGACATCACCACAGAAGCCGCATAACTGCAGACACATGAACTACCTACATCGCGTGAGCATGAACTGGATTCATACCGTTTGACATGCATCTGATGGCTATTCGGGTCATTTAAAATATCTAGAATCAAATTCTTGGCATGCTTTGTGTAAAAAGGTTCATAGGTCCCAGCAACCTTTGACTGCAAGCCAGTGTGCAAGACCCTATCTTCGGGTTCAGTCCCAATCGCACGCCAAAAACCACATGTGTACCTGCGCAGCCGACGCACCCTCTCACCACTGCTTTCAGTAACAAGCCTTAAACCCCCAGACAAAATATCGCCTGCTGCAATCGAACGTGGGCGAGCGATGAGAGATGCTCCCTCCTTTTCCATGATAGCCACCGCAGCCTATATGGGAGTTCACTACGCTCTATACAGATTATGGATTGCTTGTTGTTCACCTGATGGCGACCTATGACCACGAAAGTTTTAGGGCCCCGTTTGAGCGAGAAGACAGGTCCGTATTCCTCTGTCCATTTTGCAAACTGAAACGGCGCACTGTGGAAGAGGTTAGAATTATATTGGTGATCGTCCTGTCTCTTGACCATACTTACTATGACTTCGGGAACTTGTTGCCAAGAAGCCAGCGTCGAGGTGGTCCAGGGGGCAAAGGGAACCGCCTTGCCGCTTGATACCGCCACCATAGTACAATCCACAGACTGGCCACACCTACAAAAGCCCATGCAACGAACAGCATCATAGAAGCTTTCTGATAGTAGTCACCACACCTTCCAAAGTACTGGATGAGTGTTCCAAGAAAGAGGGAAGCAACTGGCCAGGCCTGATTTGTTGCAACCTTGGGGTAGGCCTGCCAACTCGGGTTAGAGCAGCCTGAGTGAGATACGTAATCTTCCTTCTACTTATCAATGGGTTTGTCAGACTGTGATTCGAGGGTGCTTCTCCCTGCGAACTTATGTACATAATAATCATATCAAGTAGTACTTACTTCGAAAGCCCCTTCGAATCGGAGCAAAGTAAGTACGTCCTATATAGAGTAGGAGAGGAGATGGTGATGGGCCAGCAAGAGCTAACTGGTATCACTGACTTGGACAATATTGGATTTGAGCTCAGGCCAGCACGCACAAGACCGTGACATCCATTCCGATAGCCGTTTGATCTTTGTCGTTCTCAAAGATCAGACGAAGACGTGGACCAATATTGGTGTAAATGAGCTCTCGGTGACCAGACGTTATGACTAATAATGTGTTATCAGTCACTCATTAGCGTTAGTGTAAATGTAGATTGCACTTCGGCCAACAACGTTGACTAGACGCGATCGATTCTTCGTAACAGTGGTCGTGAACTACTATTTATCATTCCACAGGCGCAAACAGCTCCCGGATAACTTTCTCATTCACCCTCTCCTCGAAACATATCTCGAACGGAAAAGCGTGCATGTTCGCAGTATCGGTGAAACCAAACGT